>OX030948.1:73942661-74157661 GCA_943735915.1 Pherbina coryleti
ACTCAGTATTGAGTTACTAATTGCCAAAGTCTTTCTACTTGAAAACTGGTACGTGCATTGGAAAAGGAGGTGTGGCCCGATTTTCTATACAGAATAGCTATGGAAGTTAAAATCACAAGACATTGAAACTCATAATGGAATTGCCACCTGGGAGTGATGTTCTCCTGCTCGGAAACTGTAACGGGCAGTGGAACATGAGCATGGTGTCAGACTGAGAGACTAATAAAAGTTTTGAATTTACTTATTATTTCCAGTATACTTGTCGGGTGCAGCAACGCGCGCCGGGTATCGCTAGTATATATATATTAGTGTGTATCAAAAAATTAACACCCAAATCCAGCCCTAAATAATGAAATAGGACGGAAAGGCAATGTAATTTTAAATAAATTCCTGGTTCCCCAAATAGCAGTTTTTTATGAAAATCGTGTGTTTTTGTACTGGAGCCGATCTAACGGTATATTTTTTATACATAACACCTGAGATCTCGATTCATTATTAAAAAAAGTAATGGATGCAAATTTTCAGAGAGATCGGACTATGTACAAAAGTGTCAGCATAAAAATAGAATACCATTATTATTTTCCCTATATTCAACAAATTTTGTACTGGAGCCCATCTTACAGTACAATTTTTTACAAAGACCACCATAGATATCGATTTACCATTGAAAACAACTTAAACATGCAGATTTACCAAGAGATCATTGGTAACATTTTTTGTTTTCTTTTAATGATAGTACAGTTTTTTACCTTATCTGATCTGCCTATAAGCTTATTATTTTTTTAAAAATAGTTATTAAAATACTGGTATAAGCTAATATTATGTAATTAGCTAATTTATGTAAAAACGCAAGCTCAAATTTTGTCCGGCGTAAGGCTTTTTAAGTACAAGTCCAATCTTAATAAATTTAGTATTTCTTGGTAGGTTTAGACCTGTAGACGTGCAAACTGGACTTTTTATTTCTTAAAATAACTTATTTTATTTCTTAAATATAAAAAATTTATATTTTTTTAAGTTATAGCTTGTTAAAGTTTGCATATAATTGCATTTAATTGTTGTTGTTATGTTATGTTCTTTTCTTTTCTTAACAGAGCATACAATTTCATTACAACAATGTTATCAAACTCAGAGCAAAACTTTTCGTTGCTCACATTTCGCTCTCTTCTGTCTCTTCTTAATAGAGCGTCTGTTAACAACAACATGATAGAAAAATGTAATGTTTTCGCAAACCGCTCGCAACCAAGATGCATACATATTTTTTCTATTGCAATTTTTCGCTCTCATTTCACTTTTTTCTGCCTCTTCTTTATAGAGCGCTTGCAAACAACGACAAAACTCTTAGAATATACGCTGAACACAATGAACGGCGTCAGCGGTCAGCGCCAATTATTATTATTTTTTTACTTGATGGGTGTCCTAGGCCCATAGACCTAGGAATCTCGGTCTCAGAGACAGTGCACGAGTATACGTGTTACACTATTTAACGCGAGTATACGAAGGTGTCTGTCAAATTAAAGCTTTTCAGTTTTGTATTGGCATTCGTATTATTAGTTTATTGGAGCAGTCTCTTGTGAGAATATAACAATAACTAATGCGGCTTAGAATAAAACATAGACAGATCAGGCTGATCAGGAACTTAAGCTAAACTAAACCCTCATTAGTAGAAAAAAAATGGTCTACCTGCCACTACTGTACGTGTCTGATCTCTTGGTAAATCTGCATGTTTAAGTTGTTGTCAATGGTAAATCGACTTCCATAGTGGTTTTGTTCTACCGTCTAATAGACTACCGTAAGATGCGCTCCAGTACAAAAGTAGTCGAATATATTGTAGATAATGGTTTTTTAATTTTATGCTGACACTTTTGTACGAAGTCCGATCTCTCTGAAAATTTGCATCCATTACTTTTTTTAATAATGAATAGAGAAATAAGATGTTTTTTATAGAAAACTTTATCGTTAGATGGACTCCAGTCAAAAACACACGATATTCATAAAAACCGCTATTTTTATGAAAAAAAAAAACAAGGAACCAGGAACGTATTAAAAAAAAGAAAATATTTTCTGCATTGCCTCTTCGTCCTATTTCATTATTTAGGGGTGGAATAGGGTGTTAATTTCTTTTTATAAATATCGTGAGTTAATTAATAATAATGACAACTCTAATAACAATTGCAATCTTTGCAATTTTGAGCATATAAACTCTGAACTATGGGATATTAATTGGGTTAGCGAGTTTAATAACATTGATACTTCCACTTGTTTTTATAAATTCAAGTCCCTAATCTCCGTTGTATGTAATGATCATATTCCAAGAATCAAAAAATTCGTTTGCAAGTTGCCCTGGTACAACCGGGGGCTTCAAAAGTTAAAGAATTTGCGTACAAAATTTTATAAAAAGTTTTTGCGAACTCAAAATCAATTTTATTTTCTCAATTATAGGCATTATATGAGGGATTAAATTTTCTTGATAAGTATTTATATAAACAATATATTCTAAAATTTAAGCACAATATCAAATCAAGCCCGAAGTCATTCTGGCGATTCGTTAAATCGAAAAAAGGATCTTCAAGCATTCCTATGTCTATATTTTTAAATAATACGTGCTCTAATGATGCCGCTTCCACTGCTAATCTTCTTGCTGACTTTTTTGTGTCTAACTTTGAACCAGCTAGAATTGCAGATCTCGTGAATACAAAAAACTTGGTACCTGAAATTGACTTTGGCTCCCTATCTTTGACAGAGGATGATGTTTATAATGGAATTCGTAAGCTCAAATCTTCATTTAAAACCCATGACGATTGTCTGTGTTCATTTTTTCTAAATAAATGTGCAAATAAATGTGCAAATTTTGGAATGTTGGAAAATATCTTTTGTAACTTCTGTCCACAAATATGGTCCGAAAAACAATGTTTCGAATTACAGGCCATTTCAAAGCTCTCTACGATATCAAAACTATTTGAATATATTGTCAAAGATAAAATGTTCTTTGCGGTGAAAAAATTATTTCTCCTTTTCAGCATGGTTTTATGCCCGGCCGCTCAACACTTTCCAACTTGGTTATTTTTACTGAATACTGTATATCAGCATTTCAGGAAGGATGTCAGGTTGATGTAATCTACACTGACTTTTCTAAAGCGTTTGACAAAGTTTCCCATTCTCTCTTAGTTAAAAAACTAGAGAGGATTGGATTTAATTCATGCTTTCTTAGTTGGTTAAATTCATGCTTATCGAATAGACAGTGTGTTGTAGCTTTTGATAATGTAAAATCCTACCCAAATGTGGCTACTTCTGGTGTTCCGCAAGGAAGCATCTTAGGGCACCTATTATTTATTATTATTATTATTAATGATATTACTTCTCTTTTTACATGCAGCAATTGTCTTTTGTATGCTGATGACCTGAATGTTTTCCGTAGAGAAAGAAACTGTGCTGATACCCAGTTCCTTCAAAGTGAAATCCAAAAACTTTAGAGTTGGTGCTGTAACAATTATCTGTATTTAAATCTAGGTAAATGCTTTTCAATGGCCTATTCTAGGTCATCTCTACAACTGAATGCAAATCTCAGTCATTCATCGTATTATATCGCTGATTCTAAATTATTATCTGTAAGTCAGTTTAAAGACCTTGGTGTTGTCTTTGACGTTAAACTTACTTTTGTTCCGAATTTAGATTATATCATTCCAAAGGCGTATGCTATACTGGCTTTTATACGTCGTAATGGCTCCTGTTTTATGGACCCCTACACCTTAAAAGTGCTGTTTACAAGCCTAGTCCGTTCTAGACTTGAATATGCATCAGTTGTCTGGAATCCGTTTTACGGGTCCCACAAGTTGAGACTTGAACGCATCCAATAATCATTTACTAGATTTGCTTTACGTTCCCTTAACTTTGAAGGTTCTAGTCCATCGTATAGTGCCCGCTGTCTATTAATTGACCTTAAGTCTCTAGAAGTTAGGAGAAATATTTTGTATGTGCTTTTTGTACATGATATCATATCGGGCGTTGTAGATAGTCCATAACTCTTAGTAATGATTAATTTCTATGTACCTCGTAGAACGCTTAAAAATTTTGATCTCTTTTATTTGGACATGGTCGCACTAATTATGCTGCAAATGCACCTATCTCTAGAACTTTGCATATTTACAATAACATAAATTCTAATTGCAATCTAGATTTTTCTATATCTAAACATCAAATGAAAACTCTCTTAAATACTATTTTGTAATTATATAACTCATCATTTATATTCAAGTCTGTAAGAAATTATGTCTATAGACTATAGAAACTAAATAAATAAAATAAATAAATAATTTAGGTCCATACATTTCGATACACCCCCTATATATTTTGCTACCCGAACCTTTATATTTCATTGATATTTAAATGCTTAATTGAAATTATAACACTGATTTAGTCATGACTCCATATAATATTTTTCTCTCCTTCAATATCGAGTGGATACGTTTTAAAGAAGAATATTAATAATTCTGTGTTGATTAACAATAACGACTTAAGTTATATTTCAATGTTTTGTGAAATCTTGTTTAAGAGTTCACATTCGTCATATAAGTGATAAGGTCTTTAAATCTTTTGAGTTCTTATAAATTACACATTCAAAGTAACATATTCATTGATGTACTCATGATTTCCTTTCGTGTTTCTTTGAGTGTACCCAAATACATCATACATTCTTGGGTATGGGCGACAATTACCAGACGATGCCAATGACGAGACGACGACCAACAACATAGTCCATATGCTGAAGTATAAATTTTTATTGCCACATTGGAATGACACCATGCATTCAACAACAACAACAACGTCAACACCAAAAAGAACAACAACAACAACAACAACAACAGCGGCACAAGCTCCGGTTCAAGTCAATGATCATATAGCAATAACAAAAACAAACATCAAGCCCACATATATTTTATATCTGGGAGAATCTCTTAACTGCAATATTAAATTATAAATGAATGAAATTTTATGAGTATTGCTAGCGTACATAACAAGCTAACATGGTCCAACCCGGGCCCGTCCAGACCATTTAAATGCCAACATGACAAACACCGCGTGCAGGCGAAGCTCTAAACAATCCTCGTTGTGTTGATGCTGCCATATTTATAGCTCTGCATGGACAGGGTTGTCATCAAGGTTATTTCCAACTTCGATACAGATATCATGATCAAGTTGACAAAATGTGAAGAACACCTTCCGCTGCTTCGTGGCTTTAATTGATTTTTAATATTTTCTTGTGTTGGTCATTAAGAATGAATTATTAAGGTTATGAAAAAAATAATGATGCATCTCAGACATTTGGAGCTGAGGTGCTTCAGTAGATTTTCTGAGAAATAAGACGCAAATTGCTTAGAAAACGGATGGAACCTTTTTGGGTGTAGCGAATGGTCTTAACCTGAGAGTCGGATATTTGTGCCTGTAGTTTTCACCCGCACACGTATGATACGTTCCACAATATCTGCTTGTCAATCAGCAATGTTTGCAATTTTCCATACTAAACTTTTGTATTCAAGATTTCACTGTAGATAGTTGTTGATCCATAATCTCATACTGTGCATATTCGAAGCAACGCGATGTATGGAAATCACATTCGTCATAAAGATATTTACGATCATCAGCAATTAATAAATACACAATGACGGGCTTATAAATAACCTTAGCCAGGTAGAGTCATAAAGCAGCAGCAGCTCGCATTGATCATTAAATAGCACAGCATTAAGACCGGCTTCGTTGGCATGAAATGGCATTCAATTAAGAGACATTTGGATGGTTGAAACAAAAAGTTGTTACAAAATTATTACTCCAATAATTCATGTTCTCTAAAGCAAAACTTTTCAGCAGAAATATAATTTTATTATGACAATGCACCCAGACTGGTTAGTATTTTTATTGTTTTTATGAGAACATACATGTATATTCACGTAAAGTATATGTATATTTGACGTCAGTCCTTGGTTGCCATCGAACAGTCTGTCCGACATTAAATGTGACGTCAATAAATAACTGAATGATGGCTAAGCAGAAGTAAGCGATAAAGACTACTTTGCGTTCTGAAGGGAGACTCAGTTTAATTTGATGATTGGTTATTGTGTCACCAAGAAGCACATGGAATACAAAATTACTCTTATATACCGAGACAGTGCATAGAGGCTGCGACAGAAGATGGTTAAACTATTTTCCTTTTCAATAAAAGTAGATTTAGCACCCTTTTGTAAGATTTACTTAAAAACACTAAATATTATGGAATTTGAAGGCGTGTCATTCGGCCATATTTTAGTTAAATTTTTTCAATCAAAAGAACCTCGGCTTGTACACAAATAAAAATTAATTGTTTCAACGTAACAAACTCCCAAGCTGTATGTGAAAAGGATATGAAAATTACATATTGAGGTTATATTACATTTATGAAAAAAAAACTCCTTACATTCAAATAATACATACAGTCGGACTCCCCTATAACGAACTCATCTCTTGCGAAGACAGCTCTGTAACAAAGTTTTTGTGAAGACACTGCCATTTTTTAATGTTTTTTTTATATATTCAGTCTTCTCTATAGCGAACTCCGCTATAGCAAATTCCTCTCTGTAACGACCTGTTTTCAAGCACACAAACAGTTTTTTTATATAGAATAACTCCTCTGTAACGAATTTGTAAAAAACGCAACGTATGTACGTAAATTTTGAAAAAAACTTACGTTGAATTTCTCCGGAACTCCAAAACAAAACGGCAGACAAGGTAACTGTAAACTTTGTGCATTTGTTAAATTGCCATCATTTTTAGATACCCGTTCAGCTCTGTAATTAATACTGACATTTGCGGAATCGTATACTATAATCAATACTGACATTTGCGGTAGCTGTGTTGCCAAAAACATTTTCGAAGAATTACAATACAATAAATAAACATATGTTTATACATACATACTTCTACCTACATATTTGATAAAATATGAATTAAATATAATTTAGTGTAAGCTGACGTGAAGGCACATAAAAAATAAGAAACAAATAGCTCCCGTATAACGAAGACTCCTCTATAACAAAGTGATTGACCGGTCCCAACGACTTCGTTATAGAGGAGTCCGACTGTATTATGATTATCAGTGGCGCCGGAAGTGGGGGCAGGGTGGGCAATTGGCCTCGTTGCTAGAAGTGTGAGGGGAAATAGTATCAATTTGCTCTGCCCCCATATTCATAGTATGAAAAAAACAAAAACTTCAAAACTCTTCTATAAGTAGAAAGCAAAATTTCGAGCACGCATGCGTAAATTTTACGCAGACCATCTTTCTAGGGTTAAGAAATATGCAAAAGATTTTGACATAAGTGACATCAGCACCTAACTTAAATTGCTAAAGAATTAACATGATACTCCACCTTCAAGTTTTCACAAAATTGTTGATCAATTCAAAAACACTTCCGATACAGTGTTAAAATTCTTAAATGAAGGTATAAAATTAATTGTTTTGGTTGTTACCAGGCCCGCCGGGAGAAGGGGTGGCAAGGTGTTTCCCCTGGGCCCGGAGTTTTAAGGGGGCTCGGAGCGGCGGATAAAAAAAGTAACAAAAAGCTGATTTGTTGTAGAGGGAGAAAAGTTCATATTTCTTCTTTGTTTTGTATTTACGATATCAAAAAATTATAATGGAACTTTCTAATCCTCATGGCGAGGGAACTTTTGAATTTAATCCGTTGATAATTTCGACACTTCTGGATATATTTTTGACTTGCATTTATTCCTTTTTTATATATGTATGTCGTGACAACACAGTATACGAGTATGAGTGTTTCACTCATCAGTAGGAATACCCAGTAGAAAATCTTTCTTATAGTATACAATATATAAAAAGACATGGTAGTTTTTCAGCGCATATCTAGCTTAGTAGAAGACATTAATGGCATTCAGAAATACATGAGTAAGTTTGAATGTATTTTAATGTCATCAATTTGGTTGAAAATCTTGAGTTCGATCAAGGCGAGGAACGTTGTACTTCAGGCCAGAAAAGCTACCATAAACATCGAAGTTGACAATCTCGATAGCCTTGAAAAAACCCGATTCTTTTACTGGCGGAGTTCCGAACAGTTTTGAATTGGTGGGTATATGTTTCAGAATTGGCTTCAATGCTTTTATTGTGTACAGCCGTGGACACATAAATAGCACAAAAATACATGTAGGGAGAAAAACAAGAATTTATTTCATGGTATTTGAGTTTAAGCATTAAGAACTTAAAATCAGTAGTAACTTTGTAATTACAAATTAAAAATTAGAAAATTTATCAAAAATCTGAAATTGCTCCTTAGCTGAGGTGGACATATAAATAGCACAATTTGGATTCTAAAAAAAAGACATAGCAATTTATTTTTCTTTTACAATGAGCTTACGAATATGCTTACTAGTACTTGCAAATTTTCATACAAATCTTTCTCCATTTGCCTTCCTGAATGCTATTTACGCAAAAAATCTTCACACTCTCTTTCCAAACGTTTGTATTGCCTTGAGAATATTTTGCACTTTGCCTGTCAGCGTCGCTAGTACCGAACGCTCCTTCAGTGTTCTATTGCGAATCAAAAACTTCAACAGGTCATGTTCTACACAAAACGTGTATCCGGGCTCGTGATTTTATGTATAGAATCGGAGTTGGGAAAAGAATTAAACTTTGATGTAATTATTAATTGTTTCGCCTCTGCCAAAGCAAGGAAAATAAATTTACATGAATGAAAAGAACTAAAATACAAAAGAGTAAAACGATTGGGTAAATGCAAATCATCAGTAGGTTTTATTTATTTTGAATTTTACACTAAAAAGTTGTCGTTAGGTATTGACAATTAATACAGATAACAAACAATAAAATGCACTCTATTTGTCATGGTGTGTGACTTAAATATCACAACGCCCTATAAATAATAACTAAGAACTAAATAATAATTTTCGCATGGATCTTGCAATAGCTTGTATTGGTTAATACTTTTATAATTGCATTTTTCTTTTATTTTTGTGTTGAAAAGATTTTGAGGGGCCCGTATGTTGTAACCCCTCGGGCCCGAACTTGGCTCTCTGCGGGCCTGGTTGTTACGCACCTGGTATCTCCCGCTTCTTCTGAGTGATCAGCCGATTTAAATCATACCTTCGATGTAATATGACCAGCTATGGGTACGGAGCAATCTTCGGAGCCAGCTGAGAGCTTTAAATGTAGTGGTGCCCATTAGGGCGTATCGAATTACAATTTTTTTTCGAATTGCACATTCTAAGAGGTCTCAAAAGTTGCATGGGGTTGTTAAGATCACCCAACAAAAATTAAAAAAAAAGGATGTCTTCCTGTCCCGCAAGGACAAAGTTGTTTTTTGAGGAAAACAGTAAAAATTAAGGACCTTAAAATGCTTTGACTTTTATAAAAAGAACTACGTATATCTTAAAGCAAAAGTAAGTATATGCTTAAACTAACAACATATTGGTAAACACGATGCCACTCACGATTCGTATCCCCAGTGTCCTGTGTGTAGGATATTCGAAGCTAAAGTTGTAATCGAGATAGCACAGAACTTTTGATTGTTACCCAATAGTCTAAATTTTGGTGGTATTGATTATATTGTTAGCGTATTCCTTAAAGTTGCCGAATTAATAATTAGCATACTTTTTGCATATGCCTTTTCCTATTTTTGAAAAATGTATACTTGAATGCAATTTTTTAACTTTTAAAAAAAAAAATGAAATGAATATAAGATTTTATATCTTGGGTGTCAGAAATGGTATCGACGGTAATTTTCTCAATTTGGATTCTTCAAATATATCTGAAAGACACCCTGTCTAAAAGTTTTATTTTAAAATACCGGCTTAAGGCCACGATTTTATTTTCTATTTTGATACTTAAAAAACAAAAAAATACTTCCTAACATGAAATTTAACAATTTCATCAAAAAATATCAAAGTAGAAAATAAAATCGTGGCCTTAAGCTGGTATTTTAAATTAAAATTTTTAGACAGGGTGTTGTTCAGAAATATTTGAAGAATCCAAATTGAGAAAAGTTTCATCGGTACCATTTTTGGTACCCGAGATATAAAATCTTATATTCATTTTTTTGAAAAAGTTAAAAAATTGTATTCAAGTATACATTTCTCAAAAATAGGAAAATGCATATGCAAAAATGTTGATAATTATAAATTCACCAAATTTAAGGAATACGTGAACACTATAATTAATATCAGCAAAATTTAGACTATTGGGTAACAATCAAAAGTACTGTGCTCACTCGATTACAACTTAAGCTTCGAATATCCTTCACACAGGACACTGTGGATAAAAATCGTGAGTGTCATCGTGTTAAGCAATATATTGTTAGTTTAAGCCTATACTTATTTTTACTTTAAGACATCCGTAGTTTTTTTTATAAAAGTCAAAGCATTTTAAGATCGTTATTTTTTACTATTTTCCTCTAAAAACAACTTTGTCCTTGCGGGACAGGAAGACATCCTTTTTTTCCCATAAAATTTTTTTGGGTGATCTTGACAACCCAATGCAACTTTTGAGACCTCTTAGAACACGATCTAAATTTTTCGATACGCCCTAGTGTCCATACCCGAATATGACTCAATAACGTCTAACGCATTCGGCACTTCTTTACATTCATAATAAACTTTAATTTTTTAGTGAAGGGTTTTCCTGCACCCCCTCCTCCCCATCTGAAAATTGCTTCTAGCGTCCCTGATGATTATTATTCTTGATATCAATAAATTGCAGACTTCTTCGACTTGTACCAAGAATGATAGAAACAAGATTACGCGTTCCGCAATTGAGAGAGAGAGAGAGCATGACGTCATCCAGCACTATTGTTAGAATAATTTTACTTTGGGGCCTTTGGCTAAAAATTTTTTTCTTATTTTTTTAATATGAATGTGGACTCTTGAACCTATTGGTGCAATAAAATTTTGTCGGTCTCAAATTGTTTAGGAGATAAAAACCATGAACTTTAAAAAATTGATGTGTTTTCGTATATGAAAATATCCCTATTTTTATACATAAGAGTACACCTAAGTCTGTTTTAACACGGTTTTGATTTAACACGGTTTGAAAATTTTAAATTTCTTTATTGAGCTTAAATTTTTTTTTGTCAAATTTAATTTTTGGAAAATATGTTCATATCACAAATTTGGGGGAATTCCTTATTTGTAGATACAAGCAAATTTACTTGTCAAAGTAATTGAAATGTGTTAATATTTTGTGAACTATCAATGCAATTAGACATGTTTGGTAAAGACATTTTTTATAGGCAAATTTGTTTATCTAACGTTAAATTAAACTGCATTTTAACGCATTAAGATGAAAGGTAAGCCAAAAAGTATTTTATATTCATTCAGTTATTTATATGTTTTTAATTTTGTTAAATATTTTATGTATGCCTAAAAGAAAATGTAGAAAACTACAAATACAAAATAAAAACGTAAAGCTATTTCTTTGAAAACCAAAATTTAAACTTTAGATCGCCTTCGAAATGGTGAAGGCTCAACATTTCTTGGCAAAATGTTCGGTTTTAACGAAGCCACATTAAGAACTATAAAAAAATGAAATTTTAATTGCTTTTAAGCTTAGAGTATTTTTTTTAAATAACTATGCTTGTGTAAATTATAAACATTGTATACATATGTGATTTAATAAAATAAACATGAATAATTGTTCTTAAAAAATCCTTGTTCTTCACTAATTTTAATAGGTTTTAGAGATAAGGAACCAATCCCCTTTTTTTTCATACGATCAATGTCTTTTTTTACACGGTTTTTTCTGGAACCAATCTATCGTGTAAAAACAGAATTAGGTGTTGTTATTTTACTTTAGTATATTTTTCTGTTAACGACAGCACTTGTCAATAGAATAAGTGTTTTAATTTTAAATTCAATTTTTTTCCATCAATAATATTTTTTTCTATTATTAAAGCAACTCCATTAATTAGATTGACAATACCCACATTTCTATATTGACAAAATTTCTTTATCGACTTTTGTTAACAATATTCTTGCTCAGCTTAAAACAATTTTCTTTTAAAAATGCAAGACTTTTTTTGGGTGTAGTACCCATTTTTGACAACTATGAGGTAAACTCACATACACAATACGTGATTGCATAAAAAACTGAAGAACAAGCATTTTTAGCTGTCAAAATCAACAGAATTCACAATAGAAATAAAGTTTCCCATCTCATTATCTCTGGTTGGCGCTGATACTTCATGCATTAAGGTTCACGCGGCATGATGCTTTGAACTTGATGGTGTTGCACCGAAAAAAAGATGGGCAAAAAAATAAGAATTTACTGAATAAAGTAAACACTGAGTGTTATACTTTATTTTTGGATCGAAGACTTGTTTTTTTGTGTTCTTTGTTTTTGTAAGATTTGAAAACTTATTATGTTTTGAATTCTTATTAAAGTCTCTCTTAAGATAAGTATAAAGTCTTGCAAATAATTTACTACAACAACAAAATATTTAATAAAAACAAAAATAGTCCATATTTATCACGTCAAAACAAAGTGTACACTTCCATAGTAAGCTTAACAATTTCAAATATTTAAAACAAATGTAACGGTATCTCTCTTTTAAATTGGTTAATTATGATATAAGTTAATGTTTCTGCATCATCCGCCTTTGGTAAAGTTGTAAAAAAACTTATTAAAATGCGTAGGTAAACTTCTACACTAAGGGAAAAAAATATCAAATTTATCGAAAAACTTTTTTAATTTATCCAAAAAGCGAGTCATTTTTGCACCAATAACGCATTACTTAAATTGATTACGTAAATATTTAAAATTTATTTAAATACTTTTTTAATTATATAAAATACTAGCCTTTTCCCGGCGCGCGTTGCTGCACCCTGCAACTATATGGGAACATAATAGGTGTATTCAAAACTTTTCTCAGACTCATAGTTTGACACCACTGTTATTTTCCACTGCCCGTTACAGTTTCCCAGTAGCAGGAGATCACCAAATAGTAACTCCATTTTGAGTTTGTATGTAAGTATTGCTACTTTTACTTTCAAAGCTATTCGATAATACAAATTTTAACTGTATGGGCGGAGCCACACCCTCTTATATAATGCTCATCCCAGTTTTCTAGTAGATGGACATTACCCTGTTTTAGTACAGTTGCCGACAGTAAGCATACAGACTAAATTACCAAAATGTAGCCCAATCGACGAAAACCGTAGGAAATATAGCATTTTTATTGATTTGTGGGCGGTAAAAGGGGGTGTGACAGAAATTTAAGCCATCTCGTACTTGAAGGAAATGTACTGCCAAAATTTCAGCTCTTTGGCTAAGTAATTTTGAAGTTTCCAGCCATCACACACAGCGTTTTGCTTTTTGTATATGTATATATTTTGGATAAACATTATTGGCTATAACTTTCGATTGGCAAGAGATACTTAGATAATTTTTTCTAATAAATTAATTTTTTAGCTTGTATATTTTTTCAAAAATATAAAAACACAATATTGGAAAAAAAAATTTTGTTCGAAAAAAATTAAGGAAGTAGGCCTTGTTTTTTGAATCACAGAAATGGTTTTTAATTTTTGTGTAAAATTGAAATAATTTTTGCCTATAAATGTTGTAATTTTTAAATAGAGTTGAAAATTTGCGAATTTGAATTTAAATTGTTTTTTCAACAAAAACAAATTTTGAGCCTTTTTGTGAGGAAAACTCCAATATTCAGACCTTTTTTGAAAAAAATATTTAAAATATATTTACTCAACTAACGGTATTTTTGCAATAAGGTTTTCATAGTACTTTGATGAAGCTTTAAGACAAAAAAAAATTTAACAAAATGAATACAAAAGCAGCGGAGATATTTGACTCGAAAGTCGCAAAATTAAATTTCTGATTGTTTTTTTCTCATTTTTGAGCAACGATGTTGCATTAAATATATCGTTGTAGTAAAATTTTTCATACTTTTCAAGATATGTTCATGTTTTTGATGTCAAAATAACGGAAATTATTTTTATTTTACTAAATTTAAGAAATATTTAATATTTTGTAAATATTTGCACGTTACATAAGAAAATAACTAAAAATATGCGATTTTGTAAAAAATTTGTACTACAGCACCATCTGGTGTCCAAGGTGGGTCAAAGAAGATAGTGCTAAAAACTCATCGTACCTGAAAACTACTATATACCAATTTTTATTCTAATCGCATGAGCAATTTGGGAGTTTTAGGTGGTTTTGTAAAAAATTTGTACTATAGCGCCCTCTGGTGTTCAATATAGGTCAAAAACGATAGCAGCAGAACACTCAACGTATAAGAAACCCACTGTATATCACTTTTCATTCTAATCGCATTAGCAGTTTAGGAGTTTTAGGCAGTTTTGTAAAAAATTTGTACTACAGCGCCCTCTGGTGTTCAAGGTGGATAAAAATTGATAGCCCACGAACACGCACCGTACCAAAAAACTTCTATACACAAATTTTCATGCTAATCGGATGAGTAGTTTAGGAGTCTATTGCGGCCTTACAAACATAAACTCCTTTTTTATATATATAGATTAAAATATTTGAACAGAATTAATAAAAAATATATTAAAATTATGCACGAATATTTTTAAATATCTTTCAAATATTTACTATTTGAAAATAAAACTATCGCATTTAAGGAAAATTTATATAAAAATATTGAAATTGAAAAACAATTTATTTGAATATTTCCCACGAGCTGCGTCCATATCAAACGCCATTTACTGGTATATTTTATTTTCTTTTTGTGAAAATATGATTTGTGAGTGCGGTAGTGAGTGCGATGCATGATGAAATCATGTAGATTGGAGTGATATTCTTGAGAAAATACCGAGTTGTCACTCCACCTTACATGAACTCATCGTGCATCGCACTCACCACCGCACTCACAAATCATATTTGCCAAATATCCATCCTATATTACCCTTGCAACATTAACTAAATGAGAACTATAAGAAACCTGCAACTGCTGGTGCGAAGAAACTGCTTGGCGGCTGCTTGGCAGCTGTATGGCAGCTGTGTGGAATATGTGTATCAGTGTGTGGCATAAATAAAATTTAAATACGGGAAAAAAACGAGTTGTAAGGAAAATATTTGATTTATCCACGTAAATATTTAAATGAAATATATACTCAGGCGTGGATAATGTTAATATGCGTTATTTCCCTTAGTGTATTGAATCACGGGAAATAGTCATAAAATTTCATAAAGCAGGAAAATCACTTCGCGAAATCGCTTCAGTTTTTTATAGAGGTCATAATACCATCAAGAAAATCATTGACAATTAAAAAAAATTTGGAGCACTAGAAAATCGACCATGTGCTGGCAGACCAAAATAAATCTGTGAAACCGCAATACGATCTTCTGGATTCCGATCAGAGGCTGGATTCTGAAAATCGCCTTGCTAAAGCTTATTTTCTATCGCCTAAATGCTAAAAAATTTCTTAGTCAAGTTCCTTGGCGATTTCGCTTAATTCTCAACTAAAAGTCGCTTAGCTATAAATTATGCTTCCGCTATTTGCCGCTGGAGGCGTACTTTTAGCGATGCTTATGTCAAAATATGTAAATAAAATAATTAAAAAAGTAATAGTTGGCAACTTATTATAAATTCACCGCGTAGAATTAATTTTATAGTAAGAAATACGCAAAGAATTACGCGAAATAAATTAGGAGTGAGAAGAAAAATGCTGAGAAGTTCTCCATTCGACATGCAGGAGAAAATATTTGTCCTGTTAGAAAGGATTTGGTTGCTGAAATTGATCTATATATGGAACACGATCCCGTTTTTGTTTTTTTAGGGATAGGGAAAAAAAAGGACACGGGTTAAAAACACTGTCTTTCCAAAACCTACGGGTGTGACCACGGCACAGCCAACTCTTCTTTTATTTAAAAAGTAATTTTTCAATTTCCTATGTCTTTGTCATTTGCCTTTGACTATTCTGGGAAAGTCGTTGCGAACAGTTGTTTACCCATTGTTTAAATAAAATAATAAATATATTTATATAACATCAACATCAAACATATATCAAAAAATGTAAAAGTTTTAATAAAAAACAAAAAAACTAACTAGATATTTTTTCGCATTTTGGCGTTTTAACGACATACGGCTTTACTAGTCATTTAAAATAGCTTTAATATACATTTTTTAATCACAAATAAATAGAAAACTATCTTAACAATTGAAAAATTTCAATATTTCACTTTTAGCGGCAACGAAAAATTGGATATTAAAATTATTGCTAAAAACAAAATTAGAGTTGCTTCAAAACGCTAAAAATCCGTTCAGAATAGCAATAATCGCTTAAATTTTAGCCTCGCCAACAGCTGTTCATCATTCATTAAACTTTGGTTCAGTAGCTAGTAATTTTAGAGAATAGGCGACAAAAATTTAGCGATAATCAGGTTGAGAATCGCAAAATCGCTAAAATTATCTTAGCGAAGAAAATGTAGCTTTAGCGATAATATTTGGAAGAGTCTCTGGAAAAAAGCCGTTTATATCAAGATAAACATCAAAGGCTAAGCATGGATTTTGCTAAAAAGTATGAAAATCATGAAATTTAATTTTGGAAAAACATACTTTTTAGTGACGAAAGCATATTCGAAATTTTTGGAAAGAAAAAATCAATCAAAAATATGGAGAAACAGAACTCAGGAGTTCAAGAGGCAAAATATTACTTCTACAATACAGCATGGTGGGGGCTCGGTGATGGTGTGCTAGTGTGTGACGGCAAACGGCGTAGGAAATTAAACATTTATTGACAGTACAATGAAAATAAAATCCATTACTTTAATACTTTAAATGAAAATTTGCCGGCCAGTGTTAACAAATTAAGACTGGAACGCTTGTAGATGTTTCAGCAGGACAACGATCCGAAAGTAAACTCCAAAACAGCCCCTCACAATCACCGGACCACAACCCGATAGAAAATTTGTGGGAACATATGGATAGACAAATAAGAAAGAAGACGATATCCTGCAAGGACTCGCTAAAAGCCGTTTAACTTGAAGAATAGCACAAAATGTCATCAAACGTAACAATGAAGTTTGTGGAATCAATACCAAGACGGTTGAAAGCTGTAATTTCAGCACGAGGAAAACAAAAAAAATTAATAATTACACTTTGTTTTGACTCGAAGAAAATAGAGTAAATAGAGCAAAAGAATGCATTCTTTTACATCTCTGACTCATAAAAAAAAATCAATGTACAAAAAAAAAATATTAAAGTACGTCTTTAAAATGACTAAACTTCTTAAAATTACATCTAGTAACGAATTTTTTTTTTGTTTAAATTGTCGACTAGACAACTTATCAATATGATGATTATACATGTTTTTATCGAGGGAATGAAAATGATTATGTTCAAAAACAATATTGCTACTCTCATTATTTTTTAAAAATTCTTTAGTGAACAAGACGGCTTCAAGTGTTTCCGTGTTAAGCCTATTCGAATTTTGATTTTATTGAAGTAATTAACCGAAAATATTCACACTACTATGGCGGAGCTATGTGGTAAAATAAATATATATGGGCATCTATCAAAAAAGGTCCACCACCAATGAAAAATTCAAACTGGTCAGAAAAACTTTTTATTATCCAATAATAAAGCTTAAATAACTTAATTTGATAAATGTAAAGAAATTTTTAATTCTTTAAATTTTTGGCGGAAATAAACTACTTTAAAAGAAACAAGTTGTTTTTCTGAGCCTTTTGAATAATTCTACCCATATTTGTTCTTGGTGTTTTTAGCTTATTCAAGTAATATTATATTGTTGATGTAATTTAAAAGTTTTCTGCAAACAACAATATTATGCTTTACAAAAGAAAAACCACTTCTTTATCAAAGAAAAAAATTATTCTTTATTTTTAACTTACAGTTTTACAGTTTCTGTTATGTAACTTGAATTTAACTTGTTTTGTTTTATTTTCATTAAAAGTTGAAGTGTTATAATAAACATTACTTTATTTGTATTTTATCTGCATTTTATTCCCCTTGGAAAAATTTGTCGGGTCCATCATGTCGCGTCCGTATTCGTGCAATTCCTAATTCAAAAAAGGTAAGAGATAATTCTCATATTTCATAAGTGTACGAAGAAATGTTATCCTTTGACCTTCATTTACCGATATATATATAAAAGAAAAGTTGCCAAAAATAACTAAATTTTGCATATTTCTGTAAGAGCTTCAAAAAAACTTATATTTTTTGTCGCGTCCGTTTCACTGTATAATTGCTAATAGCTTTGTACTTTTTGTACTAAATATTGCCCATAAATTTGTAAAATGTAGCACTCTTTCAGCGCGTTAGAACACTTAAAATACATATCGGCTCTTTATGTTTCTTTTTTGTTTTTGACCTAGTTAAAAGCGTGCGAATGTCGCGTCCGTGCCACTGGGAGATGCCCATATACAATTAAAAATTTATATGTATTTATAAATTTATATATATCGCATATGATATCGCAACTTTCTTTCCAAAATTGAAAGAAATCGGGTATATCAACAGTAAGTATTTGACACACTTGGCGAAATTCTATATCTAGATCAATAATATCATTGTTTTTTATGATGTTTGGAAAGTGAATAGATAGTGGATGGATTTTTGTCAAAACATAAAGGTTGCAAGACTTTCAAACTTTTAAAGCATCTTGACTCCGGAGAATCGAAAGGAAACCTTTTTTGAATTGACTAACACATTCAACATAAAAATCTAAGCAATGTTTTCTGAATTCATTTTCCAATTCAATATCCAAATTATTTTCCAAAAAAATGCAGTGATTTTGCCTTCTTAATAAATTTGTTGTAAAGGCAAATGAAAGTCAGAATTTGTAAAATTTATTGTTTCAAAAGAGTTCTCTTTTAAAAAAAAAATCCTCATCTATAAAAATATATATATATAAAAAAAACAAATATTCCCAAATCATTTACACACAGAATTCAAATATTGCTATAAGTTGCTATAAAATTAAATTTTTATTTTTATTACAAAAGTACTGTAAAAAAATCTTGATTTTAAGGTACAAATACAAAATTACTGTATTTTGATGTTTAATTACTGTTTGGCGGTACGGGGCTCGAAATTACTGTAAAATACAAATACAAAAAATTATATGCTGCCACATCTTTTAAAAATTTAATACATATATTTTCTGTAGAAATAACATTAAAATAGAGCGGAAGTTATCTTTCAGATTTATGTTTTGTAATGTATTGTTTTTTTATTAAAACTGTTTTTAGGGGCACATATTTTAGTTCAACCGATTTTTTTTACACTTTTTTTAAGTTTTCATTAATGAAATAAAATAAAATGTAATTCCATTATAAATAAAGTCATTTAGGCAAAAGAATTTCTGGAATTTCTTATGAGACTGTGTACATGGCATCACCTGAGTCGATCTTATTGACGGACGCACGACTTGCCAAAGCAACATTGAGGAAGTAAAATAAGAACCCAGCGGGGAAAATAAAAAGCGCTCCTAGAAATTAAGGAGCTAGGAGGATTTACTGATCTACACTGAAAAAAAAATGTTTTAAAATTGACGACAATTGTTATTAATTTGACGATATTTGTGTTTAAAAAATAGCTTGCTACAAATTTCGTCAAAGTAAGAGCAAATGTATTTAAAAATTTTGAAAAACATATGAAAAAAAAGTCAAATTAACAACACATTTTGTGAACACATTGTGTTTAATTTTAAGCTAACTTTTTTTTTTCAGTGTAGTAAAAAATAAAACCAACATCAGCTACAACAACAACGCCAACAGCAACACTATCGATCATAACTCGGATGCTATTCTGTTTGGAGTGCCTTTCTCTCAGGGAGAAAACTTGAAGAGCACTTTCAATCTTATATGCCGATCGATTGATTTTCTTTCACCGCAGCTCAAACATATTTTTCGCATTAAAGCCAAGAATATTTCATCAAATCCCCTGGTTGTGGTTAAATTCTATACCACTTACGACCGAAACCGCGCCTTAAAAGCTTTTGGAGATTACCGCAGGCGCTCGAAACAGCCGGTTAATCTTCGTAACGCAGGGCTGGACTCTGACAGTAATGTTTTTATTCATGAAAGCCTTACTGCCGAGTCAAGAAAAATTCTGCAAGCTGTGATTGCCTGTAAGCGTACTAAAACAGTTTTCAACGCCTTTTCTCAACGTGGCTCAATTTACATCAGACTGCAGAAAGGAGGTGATAGAATTAAAATCTGCAACATTGAGGAGCTGCAAAAATATACAACTAATGTCGTCGATGAAAATGTTTCCGGAGAAAAAGTATCTTAATGAAAATGCTGTGTATTCTACATATCTTCCTCAATTTTTATCTATCTCCGTCTTTTTACACCTTTTCCAATTCTTTTGTTTTCATTCTTCCTATTTAGATACTTATAGGGCTGTGGTTGGTTTTGTAATTGATGTTCGTAGGGAATGAAGCTATCTTCGGCGCTGACGAAAATCATAAAACTATGATTGAAGTCTTGTGTAAGCAACGCTCTGGACTAAAAGTTGTTCATTTTAACGCAAGAAGTCTTAATGAATTTAAGATGGACTGCGTTAAATATGTATTTGAAAATTCCTCCGTGGATGTAATTTGCGTGTCTGAAACTTGGTTCAATGAGGTTGATAATTCTTTTTTAAATATAAATAATTTTAATTTGTTTCGACATGACAGGTTAAATAAGAAAGGCGGTGGTGTTGCAATATATTGTAAAAAATTTTTGAATGTTAAAGTGCTCAATAAATCAAGTGGTTCAGATATTGAATACCTGAATGTTGAAATATTCAATAATAGTACCAAAGTCTTTCTTTCATGCGTGTACAACCCTAATCGCAACTGTAGCCTAGAACCTTTACTTAAAGATATCTCTTCATATGCCATCGACTTTCAACATTTCATTTTGTGTGGTGATTTTAATGTGAATATTCTTTCAAACGACAATCTCAGCTTAAATTTAATGGATAATTTTGCTCAAGTGGGTCTTAATGTAGTTAATTCTACTTCTCCAACTAGGTTTGCTAATAATGCCCCTCCAAGCTTATTGGATATTTTTGTTGTTTCAGATCTGACGTCAGTATTACTTTTTGACCAATTGTCATTTGTATCAGATCATGATCTAATATTCTGCACACTGGATATCGATCTTTCTTCATCTGCTTCTGATACTACTTTTTCTTTTCGTAATTTTAAGAGTATTGATTATGGATCCCTGTTTGATAGTTTGACCCTTATAAATTGGACTGACTGCTGGTTTCTGAGCTCAGTTGATGATAAATTAAACTACTTTATTCAAAAGATATCTGATCTTTTTGAAGCTTATGTTCCACTTCGTACGCGTCGAGTCACCAATGCGTCCTGCCCCTGGTTTACCTCCTCCGTCAAAATGGCTCTTAAAAAACGCAATAAAACATATAGCAGGTGGAAACGTAACCCAACCGTACCGAACTGGGAGGCATTCAAAATATCAAGGAACGAAGCTACCTCAGCTGTTAAGTTGTCTAAAAAACAATTCTATTTGTCCAAGCTCTGTCCCACGTTACCATCTAAAAAGTTGTGGAAAAATTTAAAAGGTATTGGTATTTGCAATAAAAAGGTCGAATCTTGCTCAATTGATCCCAATCTTCTCAATAATTTTTTCACTGCAAGCACGATATCTGATGAATCTTTTGAAACCATTAATTTCAATAACTCTGCCAACAACTTTCCTACTTTGTTTGATTTCAACGCGGTCAGTGAAGTGGATGTCGCTCGCTGCATAACAAAAATCAAGTCAAATGCTTCCGGTGAAGATGGAATCTCCCTTAAGTTTGTCAAACTCATACTGCCTTATGTACTTAGTCCGCTTGCGCACATAATCAATCACATATTTACTACCTCGTGCTATCCTGCTATCTGGAAGGTGGCAACTATTATACCAATCGCTAAAAAAACGAACGCGTGTGATCCTTCTGACTTCCGTCCAATTAGTGTACTGTCTTCAATCTCCAAGGTCTGTGAATCTCTAATGGCTGAGCAGATATCAAACCACATAAACTCACTCGGTCTAATGTCGGACCTACAGTCCGGGTTCCGCCGCGGACATAGCTGCTCCTCTGCTCTCGTTAAAGTCTTGGACGACGTTAGAATATCCTTTGATATGGGACACTTGACGTTACTCTGCTTGTTGGACTTTTCCAAAGCTTTTGATACAGTGAACCATGACATTTTGTGCAAAAAACTCAAAGTCAATTTTGGCTTCTCTGATGCATCAGTTCGTCTTTTAAGTACGTATTTAAGAGGGAGGACACAGAGAGTTAAAGTTGGAAATATTCTTTCTACATTTCTGAATACTACTAGTGGAGTTCCTCAAGGCTCGGTTTTAGGCCCTCTTCTGTTCTCAATGTTCATCAATGACATTTTCGATAAATGCAATAATGTTACAATGCATGCGTACGCAGATGACCTGCAATTATATTTGTCAAGACCTATTGGGCTCATTGAAGATCTGTGTGTCAGAATTAATGAAGATTTAGAGATTATTGCAGTTTGGGCTAAAGCAAATAAACTTAAACTGAACCCTCTTAAATCTTACGTTTTACCGATTACAAAAACACCTTTCACAAAGCTACATTTTCCCCCCATTCTCCTCAACGACGTTGAGTTGAAAGTTGTTAGTAAAGCTTCTAATCTTGGGTTTCAAATAAATAGTGCCCTGTCCTGTGAGGACCACATAAATTCCTGCGTCAGCAAAGTCTACTTTGTCCTAAGAAATCTGAGAATGACTGCAGCGTTTGTCCCAGTTGAAACAAGACGTAAACTTGTCCTACAACTGTTGATGCCAATTATTACTTATTCGGAAGTCGTTTATAGCCATCTTGATTCGCGGTCATCCCACAAGTTGCTAGTTGCTCTGAATATCGCTGCCCGTTATGTATATGGTTTGAAGAAGTTTGACCATGTTTCGTTCTTCCGCACTAAGCTACTTGGACGATGCCTATTTCGTTATCTTGAAGCAAGAAATTGTATTTTTTTGCATAAAGTAATCTACACACGTTGCCCACACTACCTGTATGAAAAACTTCAGTTCTGCAGATCGCATAGAAGTATGAACCTCTTGATTCCGAGCTACTATTACAAAAACTCTAGCAGGCTGTTTTTCGTCAGTGCAATTAGACTGTGGAATTCTTTACCAAACAACATTAAAGTCATCTCCGACCAAAGAGCCTTTAAGCGTTTAATCTTCGAATATTTCTCTTAATTTCTTTCTTTTCTCGACTTTTACTACTTTTCTTCTTTTGTTCAATTCTTATATTTTCTCATTTCTTTTTTCCTATATTGTTAAATTGTGGCTAATTCGTTTATTGCCAGATAGTTTTTCTATTGATTTTATATATTTGAATTTTTAGTATTCTTTATAAATTGCAATTATATAATTTTTTGATACATTATTCTTGGAATTTTCTTAATTACTTAAACATTGTCTTAAAAATAAGTTTAATTAATCACCCAATTACTATTGTTGTTATATCATTTTAATAATAATTTAATTGTTAAACTACCTTATGTGCAGCATGCAAAAGAAACATTATTCTTATATGCTAACGTTTTATACTTAAATAAATTGAAATTGAATTTTCCGATCAAAACTGAAATAGCGCATCTTACGCGCATTTTTGATGCGCTTGAGGATGCGCTTTTCAGAGTTCAGAATTGTGGAGCTCATATTTTTATACACATTTTGTTCACAAGTAATCAAGCAAGGAAATATCAGAGCATTAAGACATTTGACTGTAATGCCAGCAGTCCGAGTTCAGTCCGAGTTCAATCCCCGCATGTGACAAAAAATGAAATTTTGTCGCTTTGTTTTTAGTCCAAGTGCTGGGTTCTCGCTACGTTTTGTTATTTACTACAATGAGAGCGAAGCCCCTACATCTGATGACATGCCAATGTTAAAAAAGGCTCTATCCACACGGAGAACAAAGCGCTCTACTGCTTTTTAGGAGCGCTTCAAATGCGCTAACCGAACGAGTTGTCAAAAATGGAAATTCGAATCGAGTTGCGTTAGTGCGTTACGTATTTGGATAGGCTTTATACAACATGTATGTTCATTAGAACGGTTATTTGAAAAAAAAAACGCAATCGATCTGTCCGGTGCATAAAAAGTTACCATTTGGCTTGCAAGTTTCTGATCTGAAATTTGTTGACAGTCGGATTCTGTTTGGTGGACCCAATGGGATTACGAGTGTGAACGTATTATATGGGTGAATTGCAAAAAAAACGTACACGAAGAGGTTTTCATATTTTGTTTTTAAAGTTTCTTAAATTTTCCCGTTATTGAGTGAAAATTAATGGAGAATTCGAAGTTGGTTTTAGGCCCTGCAAAAAATCATTTTTTCTATGGTACGATTTTTGTATTGAACGTCACACAGCAGATATACGGGAAAAATCACTAAAAATTTTAAAAATGTTATAAATTAAAGCTTACTGTGATGTTTGTTAAGTTATTTAATCAGTTAAATCAGCTTTTGCAAAAATCGCCATTTCAGTTACAGAAATAATAATTTTTTACCAAAAATACCTACATATTTTACAATTTTAACGGGAAAAAATTAATTTTTTTCTCCAAAAAGACACCAACATAGAGGTTATTTTCAAAGTAGTAGACTTGCAGCAATAAATAATAAAAAACTGTTAAATAATATGCAAATAAGACAAAACAACAGGGTGACGTTCAATACATTTTGTGACGATCTATACATATTGTTGCGCTTAACCAAATAGTGTAAATCAAATTGGAAATTTAACAAAAAAACAAGTTTATTCTTTTACAAAAAAAAAAAAACAAAAAGTAAATATAAATTATATAATTCAGCTATACATAAAGTTATCATCCATTTTTTTTTCTTTATTTTTTACAAAAAATTAAAAAAGTCAATAGCTAGTTGAATTTGTATTGAAAGTTTATTAAGACTTCACGTTTTACAATATAACTTCTAAACCCTTGAAAACCACATCTTCATTTATTATCATTGGAAAGGTATAACCTGACGTAAAAACGTAAAAAAATGAAAATTATAAAAAAGAAAAAAATTATAGCGCGTGTTGCTGGCATGGTATTGAACTTAAACAAATTAAGAATGAGTCAACATTGCAATATTTTCAAAAATTTTGTACTTTTCCTCAAAATAGATGAAATAACTTTTCCAATGATACTATATTACCGGTAATTGGTCTTAAATTGATTGAGCTACGTTGTCTCAAAATAGACCCTATTTTGGCCGCGAATAATTATTCTAAAAATTTATATCTTCGAATTTGGTTTTCATATCAATAAACCAATACAAGAAAAATAGTTGAGCCAAATCGGAGATGATCAGCGCAACTGATCACTTCAATGTGAAATGGGCGATATCAGTTAGTAAAAACAAAAAGCAAAAATCAGGTCAAAGTCAAACATAGGTACCATTCTTTTTGCTTTCGTTTATATTCTTCATTTCGTTCCTTATCTAGCTTTATTTTTTTCCCGATATCTTCGTGCTCTTTCAGCAGGCGTTAACTTTGCTATTTTACTCTTAAATATACAAAAACGAAATACAATATTAATACTTCAGCCGGTGGTGTGACATATCTTAAAAGTGACGTTCAATACATTTGCCACTTTTTAGTTTTTTTTCTTGGGAATTTTAGTTTGCAAATATACGAAAACAAAAGAAATTTATCAAAACTTACACTGAACCAAATATTGTTCTTAAAATCAAAGAATCTCGTTCATAAAGCGAAATTCATTGATTTTTAAGAACTATTCATTGCCCCAAAGAACGAATTTTTTGGTTCAATGAATCGTTGTTCTTAATTTTAAGGAACAGTTCATTGTTCGTGTTCATTAAAATTTTTTCCAGTTCTTGTGTTGTAATATCTAAAAAACCATTAGAGAATTTTATCTCAATAAGAAACTGATTTTTTAAAATATATCTTGATATTGTTTTAAAATTTCTAAGGACAGACGAAATTTATTATTCGTCTTATACTTATTATTGTAACAGTTGTATGTGTCATTAATTAATCATTTTTCTTCATAACGTATCAAAGAAATAGCGTAAGAACAAAGATTCATTGAACCAAGGAACTCGTACTTTGGACCAATTTTAATGTATAATACATTGGGACAAAGAACTTTTTTTTACACGTACTTATCATGATGAACTGAGAAAAAACAAAAAAATTTACTTTAGTATTATTTAATCGTTTTAATTTTTAGAATTTCGTGAGAACTAATCTCTGCACTTTCTTAATATAACATTCTTGTCATCTATACCACACCTAAATTAAAACTAACGAAGCTTAAAAAAAAGTGACGTTCAATACAATGCGCGGGGACTAAATGTAAATCGAAAGCCAAATTCGCGATTACAATGTTTTGAGAATAATAACAAAATAAAACATAAGAAATAAATGCGATCATTAGAAAACAGTTATTATTTGTTATATTTTTGCATTGTTTTCAACTTTTTATTCACGTTTTTCATCAAAAAGTGTAACTGGGGACATATGTTTTTGTATTAAGCGAGTACGAGAGAGCAATATATTCTTCAAAACAAATATGCAAACAATTTAAGGATTCTGCAAAATATGTTTTGTCAATAAATATTCTTCAGTGATCACTTTCTCATTTTTTATTGGTTTTTTTTCTTTATGTTTTTACCTAAATATATTACCTTACGTTTTAAACAGAGTTAAAAAAACGGGGACAAAAAAAGAGCGTTTTGTATGCAATTGACCCATACAGAAAAATTTTTCCAACTTATTTAGCACTAAGTTGTTCTTTGAATTAAATTACCTTTCCCAATAACTATTATTGAACAAAATCGGTTGAAAAATGAAAAAGTTACAAGTACTAATTGCCATTTGTAGTACTAGTTGCTTCTGATCTTACTCATTCGTCAGGATCCTGTTTTAGTCTTTCATGAATTTTACTCCCCGCTCAGCGGCATCATTGATGACGAACAAATCGTGAGAAAAGCGAACTGCGTCTTTGAAATCGGCTTTGTGATCCTACGTAGATGGGTCAAATTGCAAGAACTCTGAGCACAAACCGAAGGAAAGGAAGAAATTATTCGTCTTGTGGGATGCAAAATCGCTTATTGTTCTGTTTAACAAAAGCTCTGCTTTGACAATTCTTTGATCACATGTGGTGGCGTTTAACCGTAATAGCAGCTCCTTCCTCATTTCGAAAGAAATAAGGACCGATGATGCCGCCAGCGTGCAAACTGCACCAAACAGTCAATTTTAATGGATGTAATGATGAGTTGTAATGGCTTGAGGATTGTCTTCGCTCCATATACGGCAATTTTACTAATTGACGAAGCCATTTAACCAGAAATGAGCTTCATCACTAAACACAATTCTTCGGTAATAATGCTTTTTGAATTTCGCGAACAGATATATTTTTTCAAAGTAAATTGCCAAACCTTACTGATGCAAGTGATGCTCTTGACAAACTACTTGTTTGAAAATCTTCAGCAATGTAACCTAGACAATGTAACCTTCTTAATCGGTCAAGGATACGAAGGGGCAAGCAATATGTCTGGTAGCCTTAAAGACCTTGAAGATATAATAAGAGAGATGCATGCACCACATGCTCTCTACGTTCATTGCGTGGCTCAATACTATAATGTTTTTAATTTTCTAAAGACTTACCAAACACGAAGTTATACTTAAAGGATTAAATATACTTAAGGATTTTCATCGCTCTTTCAAGTTTAAGAAATTGACAAATAAGCTGAAGAATTAAAAAAACCCGTTAACTTTTACGGTAAATTTCTTGTCGCTAGTACTGCTAAAGTTTTTAAAGAGTTGAAAATTATGTCTTAGCCATAGAGGTTCCATTCAGCCTCTAAATGCTCTAGAAGCATTATATAACTGCCCGGATAATTTTCCAAACATATACGTGCTATTAAAAATTTCCATTGCAAGCAATAGACATATTCCAACAATTCCTCCAATCTTGAAAATACTTTTCATAAGCTGACTTTGGAGTCGACTTCAGCTCCTTCTGCGTATTCTCTTTTATCACCTCAATAGCCTCAAAACTTTTCGAGTAGTGGTGACTTGAGTCGTAGAAATAGGAGGATATAGTCATAAGGAGGATATCGGGTGTATACGGAGCTTACAGAACGGTACAACGTTGTTTTTGGTCAAATAGTCGCGTACAAAATTTAATTTGTGAGCCGGTGTGTTTTCACCACAAGATCGACTGCTATATTCCTTATGCTCACACGACGATCAGCAAGGACAAATTTCACACTGGTGGATGGACGACCGGAACGAGGCAAATCATCAACCACAATACGGCCCGCTTTAAACTTTTTATACCACTCGATCGGTTGTGTTTTTGATATTGTCGAGTCTCCGTAGGCTACTGATACCGCATATGATATTTAATTAGAAACACATCATTTCACACGAACTCTTTGTTCAACTAAATTATAAATTTCGACATTCGCAGAACACAGGAAAAACTGACTTGTTTACAAAGCTATCACGCACAGATGATGAAAGTACCAAACCAGAAAAAAGCGGTTTGTTTGAATGGGAAATTCCGGGTATTTTTGATCAGAAAGTATTTTGGGATTTTTAACAAAATGTAACTAGAATTATTGGGACGAAACAGCTCGATCAGCTTTAAAAAACTAAGCAAATTTTTCAATAACAATAACGCACAGAAACGATAGCTAAGCAAACACGTACTATAAGGTTCCGTTTTGTATGTACATCAAAGTGCTTTGGCAACAAACATGAGAGAAGCCAAACTTAACTCTTCGATATTTATTCATAAAGAGACCACGATAAGTGCATCGAATTTTGTGATTATTTAAGATGGACATAAAGAGAACAACTGTTTTTATATCCCGTGCCTTATATGGATGCATTATAGCTTTTACGTTGATTGATTTACGTCATGACTGCGGCTTTATGATGGAAGGAAAATTGATAAAACGTTTATGTTATTATTTGAGTTGTGGTTGCTGCTTCAATGAGTTGAAAGGAGTGGACTGTTACATTGGGGCTATAAATCAGGAACAACTTTAGGGCCCGAAACAAAATCGTTCAACCCAGGATAACACAATATTACAAAGGAATGAGCTTAAGAGTCATAAAAAGTTTTAAACTTTTTTTTAAAAAATGTAAAACTTTTTTTAATATATAAAATATTTATTATAACTATACCCATTCACATTAAAATTTTTAAACATTTATTATATCTAGTCGAAACATAATTAATTAATGTCAACAATTTAGTACTTTTGAATGTTACCTAGCAACTTGGGTATATTTTTGAATGACGACATAGTTTTTATTAAAAAAGTTTTAGTGCAGTAATTTTGGGTTTATTTTTACTGATGTGTTTATACGACGCTTTATGAGCATGAGCATCATAAGTTGTTCGTTCAAAAAGTTGTTTCTAATATATTTAATGTATAAAAGTACCTTTATCTGTACATCAATGCCCCAACCCCCTGTTCGATTAAATATATTTCATGGGTTTTGATAAATTTTTCAAAAAGATGTAGGCTGAGTGAAGAATGGAAATAAAATGTATGGAATGTACAGCAAAAATATTCCGTAACAAAAAATACGGTGGGCAGGGGTAGAATATTTTTGAAATCTTTGGATTTATAAAAAAAAGCTGTGTACCTATGACCACACGATAGAAGTGATAACTTCTCATTTTCCACTTCTAAAAGATATATCTAAATAAATAATAACATTTATGTTTTATAATAAATGCTGAATTGGAAATGAGTTCATATGAATATTTTTCTGAAAATATATTCATTTTTATTATTATATTCTAAGAATGAAATAATAAGTTTGTGGTAGCTGAAATATTATTATATTCTAATAATGAAATAATAGGTTTGTGGTAGCTGAAATACGGCACAAGAACTTTGTATTCAAATTTATTTAAATATCTAAAAACTAGTAAGAAATGATATTCGACTGGGCCGAAGTTAAAATACGCGCACGGCCGAACCAAGTGTATTCAAAGTCATAAGCAGTCAATAAAATGTTTATTTGTTAAAATATTTTTGTCATACACTAAGGGAAATAACGAATATTAGCATTATCCACGCCTGAGTATAAATTTTATTTAAATATTTACGTGGATAAATCATATGTTTTCCTTACAACTCGTTCTTTTCCCGTATTTGAATTTTATTTATGCCACACACGTACACACATATTCAATACAAGCAAGCAGCAACAGCATCGCACACGCACACACATATTCCGACAAACAGCAACAGCATCGCACTCTGTTCCTGCAGTATATTTCTTGCAGTTGGAGGTCTTATAGTTCTCATTTAGTTAATATTGCAAGGGTAATATAACCTGTAAGTTTGGTAAATATGATTTGCGAGTGCGATGCATGATGAAATCATGTGGGGTGGAGTGATAACTCGGTATTTTCTCAAGAAGTTCTTGGGCCGGTTGTCATTAACCTGCATAATTTCCTTCTTATTCTCTAGCTTACTTTTTCTGTTTATAGTTTATACTATTTTTGACATGGACGCCATATTATTGCACCAACTGTCAAAATAGTAAAAATTAGAGAACGAAAAAAGTAAAAAGGACAATAAAATATACCACCAAATGGCATTCGATGGACACAGCTCGTGGAAAATATTCATAATAATAAGATGCAGTTCTGAAATATGAAATATGGAAGTATGGAAGCTGAGCCAAGAAGACGACAAACTCTAAAATACTGTGAATAGCCGAAAATGAAAAAAAAGCTATCTACAAATGGTTTTTAAAACAAAGAAATCAAAAACTGTCTATTACCGTCAATATCATCAGATTAAAAGTTCGCATGAGAAATTACAAGAAAAGGAGGGGATTTGAACGCAAGTAATGGTTAGGTGTCTAATTTCAAAAAGACCATGGCCTTCGCAACATAAGAATTTGTTTAAATAAAATTATTCCAATAAGTCAGAGTCAAAATTAGTAAAAAAAGAATTACATTCCTCGCCTGCTTAAGGGCCTACTAAAGGTTTTTAAGCGAAAAAAAAAACTTGAATTAAAAGTTTTATTTTTAAGCTTCTGTTTATTTTAGGTAATTTTTTTTTTACATTATAATTATATATGTTTTGAAGAAAAGATTTTGAATTTTTCGATAACAAATATTCAACCATTTAGCAGGAATCCGTAATATAGTAAAGTACCTTAAATAGGCGGTGGACACGATTTTCAGAGATTGTTTATCTAAAAACAAAAAATACAAATGATTAATGTTCTGCTAAAGCTTTTTGAGCATTTGATCGAAGATTTTAGAAAAATGTTGATTTTTACCAAAATGGCAGGTTAAAAACTAATTTTTGACTTAAAAAGTAATTTTTTTTTAGGTTATAAAAAAGAGTCTTTTTCCAAAATAAAAATCGAACGATCAAAAGTACCGGTCATATTTAGTTAGCATAGTTTTCGAGTAATGCTGTCCACCGGTTTTAAACGGTCTTTTCGAGAAAAACGCGTTTAAAGTTTTCAAATCATCAATTGTTGAGTCAAAAATTTCAACTTGCCTCTGTTTTCTCAGGATTCTTCCCTCGCGCGTGGCTTCCTGTACATTTGTGTTTGCGAGAATAATACGGGATTTAACGTTTTTTATAAATGCATGACAGTTTTTGCCACAACTGATGCCAATTTCCACATTGCGTCCCCAGAATTTTATGCCAGGGGGAGAAGTTCTCATTATTACTGTTATTTTTATTTTTTTTACACTAATATAAGGTTTTTCATTTTTCTGAAGACCAAGGGGCCTTTTCACTCTTTGCTCTCCCTGTGGATACCTATGCTTATGCATTTTTATATAAAGAGTGAATGAAAAAAAAGATACAGTAGTTTCGACTTTGTCGTAACACAAGACGTAGAATTATTCAATTCGCTTTTGATGACATCTTTTTTAAAAAATAATTAGCAAAATATTTATTCCATACACCTGAGCATATGACCTTTAAAAGAGTACCGGAAATGTTTAATATGTATCACTGACCCCCATTACTTTTGCAAAAGGAACATTTTTGCTTTTGACACCTATTCCCTCCGAACACTCCTTAGGGGGGCTCCCATACAAATTTTATGGTTTTTGTGCCGGAAAGGGTTAATATGTATCACTAACCCCCATTACTTTTGTAAAAGGAGCATTTTTTTCCTTTGACACCTATTTCCTCTGACCACTCCTTAGGGGGCTCCCATACAAATTTTATGGTTTTTGTTTATTTATTCCATACACCTGAGCATATGACCTTTAAAAGAGTACCGGAAATGTTTAATATGTATCACCGACCCCCATTACTTTTGCAAAAGGAACATTTTTGCCTTTGACACCTATTCCCTCCGACCACTCCTTAGGAGGGCTCAAATACAAATGTTATGATTTTTGTATGTTTATTCCATACACCTGAGCATATGACCTTTAAGAGAGTGCCGCAAAGGGTTCATAGGTATGACTGACCCCCACTACTTTTGCAAAAGGAATATTTTTGCTATTGACACCTATTCCCTCCGAACACTCCTTAGGGGGGCTCCCATACAAATTTTATGGTTTTTGTGCCGGAAAGGGTTAATATGTATCACTAACCCCCATTACTTTTGTAAAAGGAGCATTTTTTCCTTTGACACCTATTCCCTCTGACCACTCCTTAGGGGGGCTCCCATACAAATTTTATGGTTTTTGTTTATTTATTCCATACACCTGAGCATATGACCTTTAAAAGAGTACCGGAAATGTTTAATATGTATCACCGACCCCCATTACTTTTGCAAAAGGAACATTTTTGCTTTTGACACCTATTCCCTCCGAACACTCCTTAGGGGGGGTCCCATACAAATTTTATGGTTTTTGTGCCGGAAAGGGTTAATATGTATCACTAACCCCCATTACTTTTGTAAAAGGAGCATTTTTTTCCTTTAACACCTATTTCCTCCGACCACTCCTTGGGGGGGGGGCTCCCATACAAATTTTATTGTGTTTGTGCCGGAAAGGGTTAATATGTATGACCGACCCCCATTACTTTTGCAAAAGGAACATTTTTTCCCTTAACACCTATTTCCTCCGACCAATCCTTAGGGGGCTCCCATACAAATTTTATGGTTTTTGTTTATTTATTCCATACACCTGAGCATATGACCTTTAAAAGAGTACCGGAAATGTTTAATATGTATCACCGACCCCCATTATTTTTGCAAAAGGAACATTTTTGCTTTTGACACCTATTCCCTCCGAACACTCCTTAGGGGTGCTCCCATACAAATTTTATGGTTTTTGTGCCGGAAATGTTTAATATGTATCACCGACCCCCATTACTTTTGCAAAAGGAACATTTTTGCCTTTGACACCTATTCCCTCCGACCACTCCTTAGGAGGGCTCAAATACAAATGTTATGATTTTTGTATGTTTATTCCATACACCTGAGCATATGACCTTTAAAAGAGTGCCGGAAAGGGTTAGTATGTATCACCGACCCCCATTACTTTTGCAAAAGGAACATTTTTGCCTTTGACACCTATTCCCTCCGACCACTCCTTAGGAGGGCTCCCATACAAATGTTATGATTTTTGTATATTTATTCCATACACCTGAGCATATGACCTTTAAGAGAGTGCCACAAAGGGTTCATAGGTATGACTGACCCCCACTACTTTTGCAAAAGGAATATTTTTGCTATTGACACCTATTCCCTCCGAACACTCCTTAGGGGGGCTCCCATACAAATTTTATGGTTTTTGTGCCGGAAAGGGTTAATATGTATCACTAACCCCCATTACTTTTGTAAAAGGAGCATTTTTTTCCTTTAACACCTATTTCCTCCGACCACTCCTTAGGGGGGCTCCCATACAAATTTTATTGTGTTTGTGCCGGAAAGGGTTAATATGTATGACCGACCCCCATTACTTTTGCAAAAGGAACATTTTTGCCTTTAACACCTATTTCCTCCGACCAATCCTTAGGGGGCTCCCATACAAATTTTATGGTTTTGTCGATAAAACCGGAAAATGTCGATAAATAGGTAGCAAATTTAAGCAAACAAAAACATCAAATGTTGGCTTTATATTTCATGTTATTCTGTAAAATTTATATAAGTTAGAGAGTTCTAACATGCATTTTTGTCGCATTGAGGATCAAGCAGACCAAAGCATCTTTGGATTTATAAAAAAAAGCTGTGTACCTATGACCACACGATAGAAGTGATAACTTCTCATTTTCCACTTCTAAAAGATATATCTAAATAAATAATAACATTTATGTTTTATAATAAATGCTGAATTGGAAATGAGTTCATATGAATATTTTTCTGAAAATATATTCATTTTTATTATTATATTCTAAGAATGAAATAATAAGTTTGTGGTAGCTGAAATATTATTATATTCTAATAATGAAATAATAGGTTTGTGGTAGCTGAAATACGGCACAAGAACTTTGTATTCAAATTTATTTAAATATCTAAAAACTAGTAAGAAATGATATTCGACTGGGCCGAAGTTAAAATACGCGCACGGCCGAACCAAGTGTATTCAAAGTCATAAGCAGTCAATAAAATGTTTATTTGTTAAAATATTTTTGTCATACACTAAGGGAAATAACGAATATTAGCATTATCCACGCCTGAGTATAAATTTTATTTAAATATTTACGTGGATAAATCATATGTTTTCCTTACAACTCGTTCTTTTCCCGTATTTGAATTTTATTTATGCCACACACGTACACACATATTCAATACAAGCAAGCAGCAACAGCATCGCACACGCACACACATATTCCGACAAACAGCAACAGCATCGCACTCTGTTCCTGCAGTATATTTCTTGCAGTTGGAGGTCTTATAGTTCTCATTTAGTTAATATTGCAAGGGTAATATAACCTGTAAGTTTGGTAAATATGATTTGCGAGTGCGATGCATGATGAAATCATGTGGGGTGGAGTGATAACTCGGTATTTTCTCAAGAAGTTCTTGGGCCGGTTGTCATTAACCTGCATAATTTCCTTCTTATTCTCTAGCTTACTTTTTCTGTTTATAGTTTATACTATTTTTGACATGGACGCCATATTATTGCACCAACTGTCAAAATAGTAAAAATTAGAGAACGAAAAAAGTAAAAAGGACAATAAAATATACCACCAAATGGCATTCGATGGACACAGCTCGTGGAAAATATTCATAATAATAAGATGCAGTTCTGAAATATGAAATATGGAAGTATGGAAGCTGAGCCAAGAAGACGACAAACTCTAAAATACTGTGAATAGCCGAAAATGAAAAAAAAGCTATCTACAAATGGTTTTTAAAACAAAGAAATCAAAAACTGTCTATTACCGTCAATATCATCAGATTAAAAGTTCGCATGAGAAATTACAAGAAAAGGAGGGGATTTGAACGCAAGTAATGGTTAGGTGTCTAATTTCAAAAAGACCATGGCCTTCGCAACATAAGAATTTGTTTAAATAAAATTATTCCAATAAGTCAGAGTCAAAATTAGTAAAAAAAGAATTACATTCCTCGCCTGCTTAAGGGCCTACTAAAGGTTTTTAAGCGAAAAAAAAAACTTGAATTAAAAGTTTTATTTTTAAGCTTCTGTTTATTTTAGGTAATTTTTTTTTTACATTATAATTATATATGTTTTGAAGAAAAGATTTTGAATTTTTCGATAACAAATATTCAACCATTTAGCAGGAATCCGTAATATAGTAAAGTACCTTAAATAGGCGGTGGACACGATTTTCAGAGATTGTTTATCTAAAAACAAAAAATACAAATGATTAATGTTCTGCTAAAGCTTTTTGAGCATTTGATCGAAGATTTTAGAAAAATGTTGATTTTTACCAAAATGGCAGGTTAAAAACTAATTTTTGACTTAAAAAGTAATTTTTTTTTAGGTTATAAAAAAGAGTCTTTTTCCAAAATAAAAATCGAACGATCAAAAGTACCGGTCATATTTAGTTAGCATAGTTTTCGAGTAATGCTGTCCACCGGTTTTAAACGGTCTTTTCGAGAAAAACGCGTTTAAAGTTTTCAAATCATCAATTGTTGAGTCAAAAATTTCAACTTGCCTCTGTTTTCTCAGGATTCTTCCCTCGCGCGTGGCTTCCTGTACATTTGTGTTTGCGAGAATAATACGGGATTTAACGTTTTTTATAAATGCATGACAGTTTTTGCCACAACTGATGCCAATTTCCACATTGCGTCCCCAGAATTTTATGCCAGGGGGAGAAGTTCTCATTATTACTGTTATTTTTATTTTTTTTACACTAATATAAGGTTTTTCATTTTTCTGAAGACCAAGGGGCCTTTTCACTCTTTGCTCTCCCTGTGGATACCTATGCTTATGCATTTTTATATAAAGAGTGAATGAAAAAAAAGATACAGTAGTTTCGACTTTGTCGTAACACAAGACGTAGAATTATTCAATTCGCTTTTGATGACATCTTTTTTAAAAAATAATTAGCAAAATATTTATTCCATACACCTGAGCATATGACCTTTAAAAGAGTACCGGAAATGTTTAATATGTATCACTGACCCCCATTACTCCCATACAAATTTTATGGTTTTTGTGCCGGAAAGGGTTAATATGTATCACTAACCCCCATTACTTTTGTAAAAGGAGCATTTTTTCCTTTGACACCTATTCCCTCTGACCACTCCTTAGGGGGGCTCCCATACAAATTTTATGGTTTTTGTTTATTTATTCCATACACCTGAGCATATGACCTTTAAAAGAGTACCGGAAATGTTTAATATGTATCACCGACCCCCATTACTTTTGCAAAAGGAACATTTTTGCTTTTGACACCTATTCCCTCCGAACACTCCTTAGGGGGGCTCCCATACAAATTTTATGGTTTTTGTGCCGGAAAGGGTTAATATGTATCACTAACCCCCATTACTTTTGTAAAAGGAGCATTTTTTTCCTTTAACACCTATTTCCTCCGACCACTCCTTGGGGGGGGGGGCTCCCATACAAATTTTATTGTGTTTGTGCCGGAAAGGGTTAATATGTATGACCGACCCCCATTACTTTTGCAAAAGGAACATTTTTGCCCTTAACACCTATTTCCTCCGACCAATCCTTAGGGGGCTCCCATACAAATTTTATGGTTTTTGTTTATTTATTCCATACACCTGAGCATATGACCTTTAAAAGAGTACCGGAAATGTTTAATATGTATCACCGACCCCCATTATTTTTGCAAAAGGAACATTTTTGCTTTTGACACCTATTCCCTCCGAACACTCCTTAGGGGTGCTCCCATACAAATTTTATGGTTTTTGTGCCGGAAAGGGTTAATATATACCACTAACCCCCATTACTTTTGTAAAAGGAGCATTTGTTGCCTTTGACACCTATTCCCTCTGACCACTCCTTAGGGGGGCTCCCATACAAATTTTATGGTTTTTGTTTATTTATTCCATACACCTGAGCATATGACCTTTAAAAGAGTGCCGGAAAGGGTTAGTATGTATCACCGACCCCCATTACTTTTGCAAAAGGAACATTTTTGCCTTTGACACCTATTCCCTCCGACCACTCCTTAGGAGGGCTCCCATACAAATGTTATGATTTTTGTATATTTATTCCATACACCTGAGCATATGACCTTTAAGAGAGTGCCACAAAGGGTTCATAGGTATGACTGACCCCCACTACTTTTGCAAAAGGAATATTTTTGCTATTGACACCTATTCCCTCCGAACACTCCTTAGGGGGGCTCCCATACAAATTTTATGGTTTTTGTGCCGGAAAGGGTTAATATGTATCACTAACCCCCATTACTTTTGTAAAAGGAGCATTTTTTTCCTTTAACACCTATTTCCTCCGACCACTCCTTAGGGGGGCTCCCATACAAATTTTATTGTGTTTGTGCCGGAAAGGGTTAATATGTATGACCGACCCCCATTACTTTTGCAAAAGGAACATTTTTGCCTTTAACACCTATTTCCTCCGACCAATCCTTAGGGGGCTCCCATACAAATTTTATGGTTTTGTCGATAAAACCGGAAAATGTCGATAAATAGGTAGCAAATTTAAGCAAACAAAAACATCAAATGTTGGCTTTATATTTCATGTTATTCTGTAAAATTTATATAAGTTAGAGAGTTCTAACATGCATTTTTGTCGCATTGAGGATCAAGCAGACCAACAAGTGCTAACATCAACATTGTACGATCAGTACTTTAGGCCCACCAAAGGCTCAAAAAGTTATATAAATACCGACACCTCATCACTATCAAATACCCTACTTACCTCCGAGAATGACTTAATAACATAAAGCCACAACACTTGAGCTGCCTACCGCATTAGTCGTTATTAAATATACCTATGTATGTACAGTAGGGTGACCAGAAAAATTATCTTTTTTTAATTTTTAAGGAAAGTATTCGAGGAATAGTTTCGATAATGTTCAATAATAAGTTCTTGAAAATTTTATTGAAAAATATTAACGTTTAGAGGTCGCTCCAACTCGGCTTTTACATTTCCCCGTACCATTTTCTTATGGCAAATTTAAAAATGGAATGTTAAGCTATTTTTAATACAATAACTTATTTCATTATTTATGTTTAATGAGTGGCTTAACTCGATATTGCCATTATTTTTTAGTTTCGGTTATTGGTTTCCGAGATATTAGCGAATTAATATAAAAAAAAAAAGCTCAAGCCTGTGTTAGATAACACGGGCGCATAGTTCAGACGTAGAATACGTTAGTCATTAACAGCCTTATTCAATAGATTTCCTTAAACAACCTTTAAACGCTTGTTTAGTTACGCACTGTTTAAGGCTTTACGCAGCTTCTATGCAACCTTGCTACCATTGTTATTCATAAACATTTTTTCATTTTCTGCTTATGACAAAAACATAAAAAGAGAAGACCTCCAAAATGTTATTTTAACATAATTTCGTGAGCGAACCTGACGGGCCATCGAGAAGTGAAACATGTTGTGTTTTTGATAAAATCGTGAAACATGTTGCGCTACTCAGAAAAACAGGTTTTCTTCTTGTTGCGAAGATCACAAATCATTTAAATTTTGTGATTGTGTTTGTAATTGCCATTTCTATCAACAATGCACTTTTTCGCAATTTTGTTTAATTTCCATGAAGCTGGTATTTTTTCGCAAAATGCAATTTCATTGGATATGATTGCGGAGGCGCGGGTTCAATTCCGGCGGCTGGCATGATTTTTTTTTTCTTAAAATATACATTTTTTTATTATTTTTTTTTAATCAATTTTTAGTAAATAATTTGTAATTTTTATAAATTTCAAGCGAAGAACTTATTTGTTTTCAGTCATTTTGTTTTTGTTTTTTTTTTTATTATTTAAGCTTAGGTAATATCGCGAAGGCGCGGGTTCAATTCCGGCGGCTGGCATGATTTTTTTTTTCAATTTCGCATTATTTACTATTTTTTTTAAACAATTTTTTTAATAAATAATTCTATAAATAAAATTTTGAGCAAAAAATTTACTTCTTTGCAGTCATTTTATTTTGTTTTATTATTTAAGCTTAGGAAGTTAATATGTATTGTCTGTGCATATGTTTAGAGTACATTGTATTTTATAAAAATTACAAATTATTTACTAAAAATTGATTAAAAAAAATAATAAAAAAATGTATATTTTATGAAAAAAAAAAATCATGCCAGCCGCCGGAATTGAACCCACGCCTCCGCAATCATATCCAATGAAATTGAATTTTGCGAAAAAATGCCAGCTTCATAGAAATTAAACAAAATTGCGAAAAAGTGCATTGTTGCAAATTTTCGCTATTTTTGTTGATAGAAATGGCAATTACAAACACAATCACAAAATTTAAATGATTTGTGATCTTCGCAACAAGAAGAAAACCTCCCAGCTAGAAAGGCCAAAACACATAGAAAGCATGCATGCCTCAAGCATGCATCATGCCTGTGAAGCATGCTTGGTTAAAGCACATAGAAAGCATGCATCGCTTATGTGATAAATTTCAAATATGTTAAACTGAATAAAAATGTTTAAGAAAAAGTAGTGAAAATACATTGAATTTAATCAAAAACAACTAAAAATGGAATTGGAGGATATTTTATGCTTATTGGTTGTGTTGATATTGCTTTTATTTCACACATGTCTATTGTCAATGCTTTGATGCCTGCAAAAAGTTAAAAGTTCGACAACTTCAGGCATGCTTCAAGCATCATGCATGCGTGCATGCTTTTAATGTGGGCTACTTCATAAGAATATGTATATTCAATCACAAATGTCAGATGCTTGAAGCATGCATGCCTCCTATGTGCTTTGGCCTGAACAGTAACTGTTAGATAACGCGTTATTTAACACGAGCCCTAACAAAATTCGTGTTATTTTCATATAAAATTCTCCATACAAAAGTTGTTATATTTGTTCTAGCGTCGTGAAAAATATAACAAACAAGTCACCCATGTTTAGCTCAACCAAAAAAGTTTAGTTAAACTGCTCACTCTTATAACAACCACAGCTAGTTATTTATCAAAAAAGTTAACGCGCCGGGCTGCTCCCCTACCGTAGCGTAGTGGTTAGAGCAAATACCTATAAACCATACTTACTCTGAAAAGTGGGTTCAATCCCGGACGCAAACAAAAACACAAACTTTTTTTATTACTATTTTTTATTATTTTTTTTCGGTATTTTCCTTATAAATATTAGAAAATACATATTTAAATATAATTTTACAATTTTTTCAATATTAAAGTAAAAATAATGCATGGACAAATTAAAACATATTTGACACATAACATATTAATTTTAACTAAAAAAGGAAACTAATTAAACTCAAAACAACAAAACAAAAACAGCACAGCTTTTCCACACCACTTCTTTGCTATATTATTTCACTTATATTTTGATACTTTATATAATTTTATTTAATTTTTTCGGAAACTTATTTGCACCGCTCACTTTATTTTGACTGTTTTAAAATTTTTTCGATTATATTTTGATGGTAAAAAAGTAAGATATACAAGCACATATAATTTTCCTTGTTTCACATAATATGACACCGTATGAATGTGTTAGTGTACACAAAATATTGTTTCATTGTGTTCGTAAACTTGTTAGCGCTGTCTAGCAGGGCTGTTTTTCTGAGGTAAGCTTAGGTAATATCGCGAAGGCGCGGGTTCAATTCCGGCGGCTGGCATGATTTTTTTTTTCAATTTCGCATTATTTATTATTTTTTTTAAACAATTTTTTAATAAATCATTCTATAAATAAAATTTTGAGCAACAAATTTACTTCTTTGCAGTCATTTTATTTTGTTTTATTATTTAAGCTTAGGAAGTTAATATGTATTGTCTGTGCATATGTTTAGAGTACATTTTATTTTAATTTTTTACCATTTCTTGCAAATAATTTAATTAATTTTATACATTTTGTCAGTTTTTTTTAATAATACTTACTTTTAAATGAAATAATTTTTTTTTAAATAATGCAACCATTTGAGGAAAAAAAATTATAATTCAATTAAACATCCATGCGAAATCATCATAAAAATTAAAAATAAAATTTACTCTAAGCATATGCACATATATATTAACCACCTAAGTTTAAATAATAAAACAAAATAAAATGATTGCAAAGAAGTAAAATTATTTGCTCAAAATTTTATTTATAGAATTATTTATTAAGAAATTGTTAAAAAAAAATAATAAAAAATGCGAAATTGAAAAAAAAATCATGCCAGCCGCCGGAATTGAACCCGCGCCTTCGTGATATTACCTAAGCTTAAATGATACAAAAAAAACAAAAACAAATGACTGAAAACAAATAAGTTCTTCGATTGAAATTTATAAAAATTACAACTTATTTACTAAAAAATGATTAAAAAAACATAAAAAATGTATATTTTATGTACTGAACACATTGACGACCATGATACAATTATACAGGTAGGTTTGACAACAGGCTATTTTCTCACGAGATCGTTCATGGATTGTCAAACTCGTCTGTTTTTTTTTTTTTTTTGTTTGCTTTGTCTTGTATGATTTTTGACAATTCATGTTCGCTGGAAACTGTCACACCTACCTGATTGATTATACCATGATTGACGACGACAACGACGACATGCTGTCAAATTAGGAATTAGGAATAGTTCTATACTGACGACACGACATTGCGACATTAGACCAAATTCTCTATAAGAATTACATGTACAAAAATTTGACAGATGTCGTAATGTCGTTGCCGTCGTCAATGTGTCAATGCATTAAGAAAAAACAAAAAAAAAAATTAAAAATTTTTATATTTTAAGAAAAAACAAAACCAAAATTATAAGCAAAATATGCAGGCGAATGACAATCGGTACAACATTTTGGTGGGAAAATGTCGAGTTGTCACTCTAACCCACAACATTGCATTATCTGAGCAGGCTAATGGCTGAATTACAATACTGCGTTAGGTCGGTCGGCCTTTGACAGCTCGACTAGAAACAATGGGTTCTTATGAAGCAACACAAAATATGACCTCATGCATTGCGTCGACCTCATCCCGTAAATATGAATTTGAGGGGTGACGTACGATCAACGCTATGAGTAGCGACATGCTCAAGCTAGGTCGTGCTTTTGACATTCCATATTAACGCTGGGTTGCATTTTCGTTGAGCAATGCTAAAATGTGGGTATTCTTGGATTCCGATGGAAAACTCAAATTTTCATAGGATTATCGTGGGAATTTATATTTTGATGCAAGTTTTTTTTAAATTGATCAAATTTTTTAAATTAACATGCTGCTTAAGTAGTATAAAAATGATTTTGATGAATTTAGCATGATATTAATATTATTCAATTGTATTTCATATTAAAATTTATGCATTTTTTAGTATATTATAAATAATATTATAAGGGTATTCATGCAAAATGGCAAACTTATATATTGGTCAATTAGATATTTTAATGAGGTTGGTTGAGGACGAATACCCTTAATATCATTGTTTGAATAATATAACATACAAAGGAATGTTGTGGTAAGGTAGATTGGCAAATGCCGTTCACTTTGTTTTTGTAAAGTTGTACCCAAGTACTCACTAATTACAAGTGATTCAGCGAGCATTGTACAAGGGGGCGTGGCAGCTCGAATCTGCAATATTGAATAACTTTTGAATTATAGGTCGCACAACATTGGAATTAGGTGTTCGGCCTCGATTTACATGTGCCGTTCCACTGGCAAAATTTTATGGGCGTTGGGAAAAGGGTGTGGCACTTTTTCGGCTTCCCAAATTGTGGGTATAACTTTCGAACTATTAGTCTCACATCAATGAAACTCGGTAAGAATGTACTATTTAGTCTTGTCCTTTGACTGGAAAAATTGAGTGAGCATTGGACAAGGGGGCATGGCACCGCCCATATAAGTCAAACTTATGGTATTAAATAGCTTTGGAGTTAAATGCCGCATAATAATGAAACTCGGTATGGAGTTGCCACTTGGTAATGTCCATCTACTAGAAAACCGAGACGGGCATTGTACAAGGGGGTGTGGCTCCGCCCATACAATTACAATTTTTGATATCGAATAGCCTATGAAAGTAAGTCAAAAAACGTTGAATTTTAGAATAGAACTACTATTTGGTGATGCATTTCTTTTAAAAAATTTTGACAGGCATTGTTCAAGGAGCCACACCCCGCCCATACATGCCAAAGTTTTGTTATCGAATAGCTATGGAAATTAAAGTCGCATTACATTAAAACTCACAATGGAGTTCCACTTGGTGATATCCTTCTACGCCAATGGTACTTGTAAATTTGTACTACAGCACCAACTGGTGTCTAAGTTGGATCAAAGAAGATAGCGACAAAATACTCACCGTACCTCAAAATCACAATATACCAATTTTCATTCTAATCGCATAAATAATTGTACTACAGCGCCCTCTGGTGTTCAATACAGGTCAAAAAGATAGCAGCAAAACACTCAGCGTACATGAAAACCACTATATACCGATTTTCTTTAAATTTGTACTTAAGCGCCCTCTGGTGTTCAAGGTGGATAAAAATTGATTGAAATTGCCCCAAAACACGCACCGTACCAAAAAACTTCCATACACAAATTTACATGAATATTTCCATACGTATTTCCAACTTACTTTCGTTGGCCAAATTTCCTACATTTTGCTCTCAAAATTTGCAAAAATCTCGGCAAAAATTAACAGTAATAATAATAATAAATAGCAGTAATTTTGACAAAAACAAGAAAAATAATGACATCACAAGAAAAAGTAATCACATTTAATAAAAAAAAACAATATACATATATATATATATATATATATATATATGTATATATATATAAAAATATCGATCATTCAAAGAAAAATTTTTTGCCATAAAAACTGAAATGTGTTTCCAGAAATTCCATTTTAAATCTCTATTTAATTTCACATTTTATCATTAAATTGGAAAGTTTTCATTTATTTTGAAGCTTCTAGTCCGAATTTTCACGTTAATATGTGACATTTTTCATTATTTCGCAGATTATATTACACTTAATAAAAAGATCTTAGCTTTCTAAAGTAGGTTTTATGGTTCTTAATGATTTTATGACAATATCTTTTAACTTTTTATTGATTAAAATTATAATTGCATGATTTCGGAAAAAGGGACGTTTTGTGGGATTTTTAGTATAGCTGCTTTTATTGGCATCACGAAAATGATAGACGCACGATCTGTCAACGCAACATTTAGTTTTGCAAAGTTTGAGGTCGTCCGTTTTGACAGCTTATATCGTAAAGTTTTTACAACGGAGACCAAAGTACGGTCAAAGGCCGACCGACCTAACGCAGTATTGTAATTCAGCTATAATACGTACGTTCAAATATTCCTGTTATACAACTCTTGCAACAAAAACGAAATGAGAATTATAAGAACTAAGGTTGCAACTGCAAGAGAACAGAATGCGATGCTGTTGCTGCTTGTCGGAATATGTGGGTACGTGTGCGATGCTGTTGCTGCTTGCTTGTATGGAATATGTGTGTACGTTTCTCACACTGGTTCTGTGATGAACACACAGATAATCGTACTGCTCTTACACATGATGTTATAATACATAAAATACAAAGCATATGAAAATTAATACAAAATTTGAAGGAGTTAAATTTTGATTTACTTATAGAATCAAAAAAATTATATGTAGCAATATGATTATTTAAATACAAATCAAAAGAAGAAATATTAAATATGTTACGAGCATACTTGAATTTTCTTCAATGCATGCATTAAGTATTAAAAACTTATAATGAAAGTGACAAACATTTTCTCAAAATTTTGTGCTCACGATTAACACTCCCGTATAACGTATTCTACGTTAAAAAAATATATCAGAAATTCCATTTTTAAGAGGTCATTTAAAAAGAAGCTAAAATATTTGTAAGCAGTTTTATTTGCTATTATTTTCTGATGAAAATATTCAAAACCGTGTTGAAATAGACCTAGAAATGTATAAACTATGATCCAAAAACGAAAGAACTAATTTTCGAAAATGTTATATTACGCTAATCGAACAGGAACGCAGATACCAACAAATTCTATATTACATCCTCGATTTTGTGGCATATTTTATTTTAACCTGAATTCTATTTTTAATATATTGATTAATAAAAACAGAGTATGATAGAGTGCTTTTAATTAATTAAGATACAACATAACAAAACTCCAGATAAATAAATTACAAGAGATATAATATCGTTAAATATTTTGTAGACCTTTGGAAATATTGTATAAGTCTTGATATTGTTTTTCATTGGTTGTGATTTTTCCATTGAAGTTGTAAGCTAAGGCAACGGCCCGTTCTGCAACGTCATTTGTTATGACGTTGGGTTCCATAACACTGTTCAACAAGAAAAAAAAAAATAACAAGGTTCTGACGACGGATTCTGGTAGAGTGGACAAAAATACAATATACGTGTATCGGCGTTTTGAAAGTTTATGAGTCTTATTTTAGGGTGGATTTTATTTTACCCCTTTTTGAACATTCTTATAGTGAATCGGCATAGAAAATCATGTTGTCCTTACATTTTGCTTATAGGATGCGTTGCGAGGATTTATGTAAAATACTACGAGGAAGTTTTTTGTGGAACATTTTAACCCCCTAACTTCTCAATTTACGGGTCTTTTTTGACCGTTTTGCGATAAAAGGCAAAAAAGACCCACAAAACAAGGATATAATGGGTTAAAATGTTCTACAAAAAATGTATCATAAAATTCTACTATAAGTTTTTGAATACACCAAAGCTGAAAATTCAACTTAAATGCCAGAAATAAGTCAAAAACTTAAAATGTGTAAAAGGGTTAATTTCGTACTTATTCAGAATTTATGCTAAAATGTCGCACAAAACTTGGTTTTAGGGGGTTAATTTCTATGAAAAAAGTGTTTTACTCATTTGGAAGATCATATTTAGCAATAGCGCCGCTACACGGTATTGTTTTTTTGTCCCCTCTACCGGAATCCATTATCGGAACCTTGTTATTTTGGAAAAAATTGATTTTGTTGTTCAGTGTAATTAATGGGAATGTTTGGTCCTACTAATAAAGCCATAATACATAAAAAAATTTAATTTTGTTAATTGTATTGCATTTTCAAAAAAAAAACTTGTATTTAGATCACCCGTATAAAGGATTTTTGTCTTTATTTCTAATGTATCGTTATTTCTAATACGTAGATGTATTTTTTAAGATGGCCCCTCGCAGAGAGTTTATTGTCTTGTAAGCCGGCCCTGGTCCGTGTGCATATCTGCCATTGATTGGTGTAACGTTCAACTTCACTTAGTGACTGTCGCATGCGTACCGATCACATTGAGTGCGATTTATGGCACTTCATCGATTTTGGATTATTTTACTTTTACAATATCGAGTGTAAAAAAAGGAATATAAAATATATTTCGATTTATGTTCTATACTGAAATTTATAAGAAACGAAGCATAGCATCATATAAATTTATCCTTTTTAGTAGAACAATATTTTTCGTGGTTAAAATGATTTATTCAAGAGCTCGACTATACTCTTGAATGCTCTCACATATGAACGCACGTGCCATTGACCCAAAAAAGGATTTGGTTTCCATTTTTATAAACAGTACTTAAAAAGAAAAATCATTTCATAGTTATATATTCGCTTGTATGTGTGTGAAATTTATGTGCCTTCAATTGACAGGTCATAAATACGTACATTCCATAAGCCACAGTAGAAAGCAGGGCCATCACAATAACAAAAGGACTACATCATCAACAACGGTGCCATCATCTGCCTGTCAATGGGCGTCACTATTACGCAAAGTAACCGCATCGTCAAACGCTCAAACTCACTTAGGGTCTTTTACAAAATTCCCCAATAACGTTGCATTCATCCTCGACTGCCTGGCTACCTTTCTTCATTCAATTTTTAAAGCATCCCATACACTTGTCCATCGATCAATCACAATTTCCTCCGATTTCCACCGCAGCCACTCTGTATTGAATAATGTTACACGCCGCGTGTCAATCCAGTTGTGAGCTATTCGTATGTTATTATTTTCCTATTTCCATTTTTTATTTCTGTTTTATTTAGATATTTTTTGACACATTTCTTTCTCCGAGAGCTAAATTACAAGGCATAGTAAAAAACTTTTTTTTCTTGTGCTACTTTCACTCAAAAGATATATATCTGTATATATTTTCTCCCAAGGATATGCAGTTTCACATTAGCATATCCTGTGTGCAAGCAACTCTCAATTTTGGTCCCTGTGCGCATTTAGCTCACCGCTTTAGTCTCTAATGTATTTTTTCTTGTTGGCTTTATGGTCGTTTTTTTTTTCTTCTGAAAATCGTATCGCGTGTCACTTGGTTTTTTAAAAGATTTCTATTTTGACACAAAGGAATAATTTATGCAGCTCTGGGGAAATGCCCTCCTATTTTTTATATATTCTTAAACGATTTTCACTATCCCCGACACAATCGTTGCTTCAACAGCCTTAACATCAATGACGAATGGCTAGTGGGGGAGCCAGTGGTAGAGTTGGGTGTATTCATATAGTTTAAGTTATTAAAGTGAATAAATAGAAAAAAAAACCTTTTTTAATGATTAACAGTTAAAAGCTAGCATGCCAACTCTTGAGAAGCAATAAAAACATTTTAATTTTTATGCATTGCGTTTGAAGAAATTGTCCACATAAAATTTTAAAAATCTATCGAACAATGAAACAAATTTGATATTTATATTTTTCTATTCTACTAGATTCTACTTCAACACGGTAATGATTTTTTCTACCTTAAGGGCACCTTTGGCGACCCAAAATTTAATGCCTCGCAAAGAATGAAACTGCACAAAAATCATAAGAGAATATCGACAAAAGGTTATTTTATTAAATAGATAAAATATCAAACTTTGCTAAAAAATTATTACTCTTGTTGTTGTTACTATTGTTGGTGGCATCCGTGGCGTAGTTGGTTAAAGTGCGAGGCCGCTATGTCAACGAACTTGGAGACCCAGGTTCGAACCCCAGCAGCGACAGGAAATTATTTGAATTAAAATAATTTTTCTGTACGGCCACCACCTCTCTGCAGACAATGGCAAACCTCAGAGAGTAATCAAAATCCCATGTAAAGCTTCTTGAGAATAAGAACATTTTCGTTCATCGCCGTTCGGAGTCGGCGTTAAGCCTGTCGGTCCATTTCTCGGTCAATTGTGTATAAACTTAATAGCACGCACAACACAATTGATCCTAAGAAGCTAGGTCAAAGTCCTTTCAAGGGCTGAAATGGCCAGTTATTTATTTTATTTATTATTGTTGTTGTTGTTGTTTTTGTTGTTGGTGTTGTCGTTGTTGTTGTTTTTGTATGTTATGTCAAAGTAGACCAAGGAAAAAAAAGGTATGCCGCTGGTTGTTACCAAAAAATTGTTTGTGCATCATCTGAAAATAAAAAGAAAAACGAAAATAGTTATGTTAGGAACTAATTGCTAGTACTAGAATTAACCCTTTGATGTCAGAATTAAAGTGGGCGTGGTTAAAAATATTTTGAATATATTATGTTATTGGTTGAACCTTGAATATGAACTGATATCAATTTCAAGCCTCTATCACTTCTGGTTTTACCGTTATGAGATGTTACTTATAAGCAACATTGCGCCATTGTGGTACATTTGAAAACACAAACGAATATTGATATTTTATGATATTTTTATTAAGTTTTAATACATTTTATGTGTGATATGTAGACCTCGGATTTTGCATATTTGCATATTTTTGAAGGATTAAGATAAGTAAATTCTGATGACACCAAAGTTCGTTTCATTGAAAATAAAGTTGAAAACAATATGCATATATAAAATTTTTTGGCATATTTGCATGAAATGCATATGCATATATATGCCAAAATATATGCAAAATATGCAAAATATATGCAACATATGCAAAACATATGCAAAATATGCAAAAAATTCCATTGTTAAACAAATCAAAATATAATAAAAGCGATTTAGAGGGTAGTACGAGTATATATATTGTAATTTTATTAATAACTACCTGAAGTACACGGCTTTGCCCGAGCTTTTCTTATTCTTGTTGGCGACAGTTATGTTAACTAAGTAAATTATTCGATGTCAATGATTGAAATAAATATTATATAGGGTTTTCCAATAAGAGGTGTTATTGTGAATCGCCCGCTGTTGTGAATCGCTCACTTTTAAAGCTTTTATTCTTTGACATTTGACAAGTAGAAACTACGCCATTACTAAAAATGGAACGATACACTACAAAAAATTCACTACAAAAATGGTGAAAATCTTGCAGTCACAGTTCGCAAAACTAAAGCATTTTTTGGTCGTCGTGAAGCACCTTGTCGGACTGCAATACAGAAATTGTTGAAAGAATTTCAGCTGTTGGGACAAGTTAGTGATGTGAAGAATAAAACCCGTGCACGTCGCTCAAGAACAACTGAGAATATTTATGCTGTAGTCCAAAGTGTTGAAGAAAACCCAGGTTTGTCCATTTCTCGTCGTTCTTTGGAATTGGGCATTCCACGTACGTCATTACACCGTATTTTGCATAAAGACTTGGGTCTTAAGGCTTATAAAGTTCAGTTAATACAAGAACTCAAGCTGGCCGATCATCAACAACGTTTGAATACAAAAATAACACCTCTTATTGGAAAACCCTTTAGTTTGAAAGTTTTCCATTGTAATCATTTTATTAGGCCAACTATTTTTTTACACTATTTTAATGAGATTACCTCATTTTTAAAAAATATCTCAAACGTATTAGTGGCAAATTTTAACACACGTATCTTACATCTTTTGTCGATACATATTTTTTTAAACAATCCATTAAGTAAATACACGAACTAAAAACTATTTGAAAAGGAATACGAATTTATTTGAGTTTAACTTTCGTAACTATCCGTAAACCTAAAAATCTCCTAAAAATTCCTAACCGATAACAAAAAACCGCAATGTAATCGATTAAGTGGTTCTCAAGTTATAACGTTACAAAAAATTGCAGACAGACAGACAGACATGATTTAGGCTGCATTTTTTTAATATTATAGATTGTCAGATCAATTATATATTAATGTGAGAAACCGAAAAATTTTATGGTTTACTGTTAATAAGGCTCAGAGAGGAAGAACCCGGCAACTTTTCCATAAAAGTCCAAAAGTTTTTTTTTGGTAACATAATTTAAAAAAAAAAATTTTTTGTAATCTTAATATTTACCTTACCCAATAAAAAAAAATAATGAAGATATATTGTTCAGGTCCTGAGATATGATTTTTTAAAAATAACCATAAAGCAGAAAAAGCATGAATTTCGTACGTTGTGTTACCACAAAAAAAATATGTGATTTGATGCACCTCATAGAAACCCTTCAAAATATACAATTTATTTTTATAGCGGTGACATCAAAAAATTTGGTGGCCGGTTTGGCGTGAAATGAGTCATCATCTAAAGTAAATGCATATCATCGTTGTCCAAAAATTATGGGTTATACAAAATAATTTGGAAAATTAAGTCGAAGGTAAATAACCCACTATGAATAAAAAAATATACAACAGCATTTTCGATTTCGATTTTTTTTCAGGGAAAAAACCATAATGATTTTGTTTTTTTAGTTTCAAACAACTATGCTTCATTTAAAATATTTTTTGTTGATAAAAATTATCTTACTATTCCCTCCATGTTATCTGCATATTTGATGAAATTCGTTTGCATATATTTTGCATATTTTGCATATATGTTGCATATGTTGCATATATTTTGCATATTTGTGGCATATTTTTTTGCATATTTTTCGCATATATTTTGCATATTTTCGATATACATTAAAATTTGTAATATTTGAACGATAAAACGTGTAGGTACAAAGTTTGGTATCAATCTGATGAAAAATATGCAAACATGCAAAATCCGAGGTCTAGTGATATGAAACAAAACAATTTTTTTGTGGGTTACAACATAAGTGTACCTTACATTTTGGACATTTTGATTTTGGAATACCGGTATGGCATAATCTACACCTTTCATTTGGTCCCCATTCAACCCAATGACCGGCTTGATCAAGACGCATGTATTTTGGAGATTTTGATACATATGATAGTTTTGTTGACGACAATGAACTTTGTGATGAAGTGTTAGATGGTGCTGGAGACGGTGAATCTGATTCCATGCTTGAAAGGATTGCTGATGGACGACCTCTTTTGCGTTGGTTTACTGGCGTAATATCAGACGCGTGTAGAAGCTCGTTTGCTATCATCAATTGAAAATTCAACAGTGACATATGTTTCATTTTTCCTTCTTCATTTTTTAGGTCTCTTCTATACAACAACCAGCTATTAACTACAGCTGTGTTGAGGCACCAGTATACAATACGCTTATACTATTTCTTGGAACAATGGTTGATTTTATACAACTCTGATAACATGTCAGCCAGGTCTGCGCCTACTATATGAATGTTATAACACTCGACAATAGTAGGTCTGGGCATATTCATATACTTCTTTCGTTTACGACACCAGCGTTTGCATTTGCAAAAAAAAAAAACACAAAAATTATTGCTACTATGGACAAATGTTGCCTATAAGCAACATTGTGTTCATGAAATTCCTGACATAAGAATAAAACTTTTTTTTTAGTTTTGCAAACTTTATTTAATTTTCTTACCTATTATTGATAATAAAATTCACTTTTTTAAAAAAAAAAAAATGGCGTATTTAGTTCTTGTTTTAATTTTTGTAGAACAACTTTTTCCACTTTTGCTTGCACTTGTCTGAACAACACTTCAACTAGCTCGCAAATGAACCCTCGGTCAGTAAATGTAAATGTAACTTTGTAAATGAAAGCTCACATATATTAATTTTAGTTGGAAAAGAACCGTTAGCAAAAACAACAAATACTATATGAACTAAGACCGAAAATATATAATGTTGCCTATAAGCAACATTTGACATTAAAGGGTTAAGACGGTCGTTTAAAAAAAATCACTGATGGCTATTTCCATGTAAATATGGACACGGTATACGAATAATGTATCATTGCTTTGCAACATGCAACTATATCCACATTAATATTTATTAAAAGCAGCATTGCCACCAAGTGTCAAATTTAAGATTTCAAATTTTAATTCGTTATAATAGCCTGTTCTAGTTACTGTGTGTACGTGCTTTCAGTGTAAGATAAAATGCATTTTTAAATCGTGAACTTTCCTTGTCATAAGTTGGTAAGTAGAGTGTATGTATCTTATATAACATAACGTCATGTAATCAAGAATGCATTATTATAATATTTTTGAAAAATATAAGTACAGTATGACCTCGCTCAACGCAACCTTCGATGAGCGCAACACACCAAAATCTTACATTGCTGACTCAATAAAAGCAACTAGTGAAAAAAAAACAATACTCAATTATTGCAACCTTTGAATTATGTACAATTTGTTATAAATGCTCATTCAGTTCAATCGAATTTGTTTTGCGTACAGATGTGCTACAAAACGCCAGTCAAAATTGAGAAAGGAAATTCTATAAAAGCGATATGTCAAGAGTATAAGATGCATAAGTCCACAATATCCAGAATTAAGAAACATAAAGCTATGTTGAGTAAATTCGTTGCAAATGCAGAATCCGGACCAGGATGCCATGTAGCGATAAGAGATTGCGAGTATCCTAAAATTGAAAAGGCTTTGTATAAGTGGTTCTTGAAGCAAAGGAAACAAAACGTGCCTATATCGATCGAAAATATCAAATCAAAAGCACACCAGTTGCATTCAAGCGTTGAGGACGAACCTGGGGATTTGGGAACGTCATGCTATTCGCATGCCAAAAATTTGTGAGAAAAACTTTCAAATAAGCCAACACTTGTCGATACATTTTTAGCAAAGTTTGAAAACAAAGTTAACAAGGCTAATAAAAACACATGGATGACATTTGCTCTATTCGAACAATGGTTTCACAGTACCTTTGTTCCAGAGGTACACGTCGTCATAAACTAAAAATTTATTGATTATTAATTTTAAATTTTCTTTTATATACATATTTTAAGATCAGAATATTCCTTCATTCTAGAGTTCTACCAAAGAAAGCACTCTTAATTTTGGATAATGCATCCTGTCATCCAAAAGAGGGCGAATTAATAAGTGACGACATAATATTTATCATTATTGGTTTTCCAGAAATGGTACAAATGTTTAACAGAAAATCAAAGAATTTAATTTACGACATGCAGTTTACTTTTTCTCTAATGCATGGAATAAATTGCCGCCTAATTTATTAAAAAATGTTGGAATGTATTGATGTCTCGAAATACGAGTCAGTGGACCAAAGAAGATAATTTACCATTGAGCGTAATAAGAACTGAAATCATCAATGAATTAGCATTGGCTTTATATGTTGCTGAATATCTTCACGAAATTGCGCCTGGAAACTAATTTTTAAGTTATGAAATCAACGCCTTAATATTTGGTCTCAAATAAAATTAATTGATTTCTTTTTAACTAAATATTTTTACTTTAATTCCACTCCGAATATGAGATCATTACAATCAAAGCTACGCATTTCTTCCCAAAAACAGACAAACAATTACTTGACTCGGTTTTAGCAACAACCCAGTTATTGCAACTGCTCGAATTTCTATTAGTTGCGTTGAGCGAGGTCACACTGTATTTAAAAGTAAAGAAAAAATGCCGTTGTTTTTTGAAACGCAAATTGCCAATAATAACCTTTTTTTCCAGTATATTTGGTATATCTTGTCTAGATCAAAATATACTTGGATTTTCTTTTTGTGCTTCATTTTGCAACGAATAACGGTAAAACTACCTCCAAAAAATTTACGGTGTGCATGATATCACCAGTCTGGAACATCTGAGGAAAAAATAAAAAAAAACAAATTAATCCTTGTTTAAGTGGCTATCGCCTGAACTAAGATAATTTTTTTCGCCGAAAAAAAACAAAATGGCAGCCATTTGAAAAAAAGTCGATTTTCGCGGTTACAAAATCGGTCACCATCTTATTTCTTTTTGGCGGAAAAAAATTATCCTAGTTCCGGCGATAGCCACTTAAACAAGGATTGATTTGTTTTTTTTTTATTTTTTCCTCAGATGTTCCAGACTGGTGATATCCTGCACACAGTCAATTTTTAGGCATTTGTTAAAATAAAATCAAATTACGTCAAAAACCGCTTCAAAAATTCTGAAAAAAATTTGTTTGTATTCTTTTAATGTTAGCTAATATATGTGCAACGATTATATATAATTTGAAAACGATATATTTTTTCTTTCTATGAAAAAATAAAATCCCGAAAAAAATTTTGTTTTTAAAAATTTGTAACCTATTTATTTGCCCCCTTAAAAGTCTAATCAGTGCACATTTCTTTTAAATTTCGCTTCGTGTTATAAATAAATAAATAACTCACCATTTCAGCCCTTGAAAGGACTTTGACCTAGCTTCTTATGATCAATTGTGTTGTAAAATTTTAATTCAAATAATTTTCTGTCGCTGCTGAGGTTCGAACCTGGGTCTCCAGGTTCGTTGACATAGCGGCCACGCACTTAAACCAACTACGCCACGGACGCCACGTGTTACCAACTTAAAATAAAAACCAAAATTCAAAATTCAAAGGAAGCAAAACAAAAATTGAAATCTTTCAAATTATTAAATATTTCTAATTTTTATTTTATATTTTAATTTTACCTATATATCACATTAATATATAAAAATGTTTATTAACTACGCGAAGAGTAAATTATCTTTTAGACATATTTAAATGTATACACTTTTTTCCAGTATGAACGTGAAACGCATTTTAGTGAAAACAAGATTCAGATAATTGGACGTTTCCGTTTCTTATTTGCTTTCCGAGAGACAAAGTAAGGACTATGTTGATAGTGTTTTATTTGAAAGTTTTGTTAAATAAATTTATTTTCCTTATTTGTTTTAAAGTTTGAAAAAATTTTTTATTTTCTTATATCAAATTTATTTTCGTCAAAACATGCTCCAGAAAAGTGGGAGTAAAGTCGTTATTATTGAATTTCGGCAAACTAAATTTTTGGAAAATGTTGATAAAGTGACATATTAAAACTAAATAAAGAAACAAAAATGCTTTTCTTTATTGCTTTTCAAATTTTTGGGTTTTTTAGATTTCTTAGACCTGTTTTCAGTTATACACAATAATTTTATGTTTCTCTTTAATTAAAGGATTTTTACTAAAACACGCACAATATATATGTTAATTTTTTTCATATTTTTTATACTAAACTTACGCCTTATTAAGATATATACAGTGTCAAATTGTACAAAAACTTGTAAAAAATTATCTTCGACTAGACCGAAGTTAAAATACCCCCACGGTCGAAACAAAATATATTCAAAGTCTTAGGCAGTCAACAAAATGTTTACTTGTAAAAACATTTTCGTCACAGTTTTAAAAGAAAATATTCGCTTTTGTTGTTTGATAAAGTCACTTCGTATGGGAGGTAGGCTTGGTTTTCATTCGATTTCGTTAAATTATATACTCAGCGTGCATATTAAAGTTTATTTGCAAAATTTCAAGTCCATATATTAATTTTTGTGGAATTAAAGTAGATTTTACCATCTTGGTAAAGTCACTTTGTATGGGAGGTAGGCGTGGATTTTATTTGATTTGATTGAATTTCATACGCAATATTTCAAGTCCATCTATTAATTTTTGTGGAATTGTAAGAGATTTTAACGTTTTAATAAAGTCACTTTGTATGGGAAGTAGTCGTGGTTTTAAGCCGATTTGGCTAATTTTCGAATTTGATCTTTATGTTCTAGATAAAAGCTTAAATATCGAATTTCGTGACGGTAGCTTGAAAACTACGGATGTAATCATGATCACAGATGGGTAAACAGAAAGACAGATGGCTAAATCGATTTGGGTGGTGATGCTGATCAAGAATATATATACTTTTCAATACCTACCACGCCTCCTTATGGGCCTTACAAACGGAGTGATAAAATTAATATACCCCTTTTTCGCTTCTTAAACGTGGGGGTATAAAAAACAAAAATGCTTTTTTTTATTGCTTCTCAAAGTCCTTAGTTGTTTAAAAACACAATTTTTATATGTTTGCTTTTAATTACAAGATTTTTTGCTCAAACACATACACATACACATACATATAAGTTAATTTTTTTCATATTTTGACGTAGAAAACGTCGTTATCGGAGGTAAGTAGGGTGGTTGATAGTGATCAGGTGTCGGTATTTACATTACTTTTTGAGCCTTTGGTGGGCCTAAAGTACTAATCGTACAATGTTGATCTTAGCGCTTGTTGGTCTGCTTGATCCTCAATGCGACAAAAATTCATGTTAGAACTGTCTAACTTATATCAATTTTACACAATTACATGAAATAAAAAGCCAACATTTGATGTTTTTGTTTGCTTAAACTTGCTACCTATTTATCGACGGCTACCGGTTTTTTCGACGGCGAAGACAGCGCCATCTAGCGTGAAGACATAAATCTTATAATAAAAAAAAGCATACTTTTGGGGGCATGTTGTTTTTAACAGACTCGCGTTGCCCAGTAATACTGAGTAATTTTGAGGGGCATGCTTTTTTAACAGAATCTGTTATTGAAATGTCAAACGCAGCCAATTAAATATCCGGGCATATTATCGACAGTAAAATTTTGACACATGGGTTGTTGAACTTGATAGCATTGAACAAATTTTGTTTGCTTGTTTAAGTTTTCTACCTATTTAAGGACAGTTTCCGGTTTTATCGACAAAAGCATAAAATTTGTATGGGAGCGCCCCTAAGGAGTGGTCGGAGGGAATAGGTGTCAAAGGCAAAAATGTTCCTTTTGCAAAAGTAATGGGGGTTGGTGATACATATTAACCCTCTCCGGCACTCTCTTAAAGGTCATATCCTCAGGTGTATGGAATAAATATTTTTAAAAAAGATGTCATCAAAAGCGAATTGAATAATTCTACGTCTTGTGTTACGACATAGTCGAAACTACTGTATCTTTTTTATACTAAGGCTTACGCCTTATTAAGAAATATACAGTGTCAAATTGAAAAAAAAAAAAACTTCATCATATTTTCAAGTCAACTTTTGAAGAGTGGCATGTCCGAAATCCTCTTACATTAAGAATATTAATATGTACTTTAAACTACGAATATGCATATTTGGAATTATAAATTTATGACTTTTTTTTCAAAGATATTTTTGTCCGCAATCGTTTTACTGTGAGGCGTGGTCACAACTTACTGACAGCCTAGATATGGAAAACATACTTGTAAGATTTAAAAATATCAATGCAGTGGTTAAGATTAAAAGGACAATGAAATAATGTGAACTATGTGACAAACATATGTTATATAGTACACAACCGCAAAGATAAGAAAAATGCATTGAGTATGTCAGAAGCTACATATTTTTTACCACCTCTGGAAAATTTTTGAGAATATCCTGTTTTCTTGGTTCTTGAAATTGGTTCTAAGAAAATATTTAAAAAATTTTATATTTAAAACACAAATAAGATATCTTAATTTTTCTCGGAGACAGCCTTTTAAAATTACGCCAGTTTTTAAACTTTTTAGACCATAAGAGATAGCATTGCAATAAGTAATTACCTAGAGTCTACGCTGCAAATTTCATGTTACTACACAGAAAACAAAAGAATTGATTTTTTACCTAAACTTGTTTAGCTCATACGAAATTTTCCATTTCACCTAATCTTTTCAACAATTTTTCTACTTACACAGTTAAATAAACAATCATGCATTAAGTAATTCACCTAATTAAAAATTGTAAATTCTACTAAAATTTTGCTTATAAAATCATCTAATTTTTCTAGTCATTTTACCTAATGCAAGTTATTGATTTGTTCGTATCAAATGTAGCATTTGAATGTTAGCTCTTAGGGGTTAGCTTCCTTAAAGATGCAATTATTATGTGAGTTTTCTTTTTAAAATTTTACAAAATTATTTTATCAAGTTGTCTAAAAGTTGTCTAGATAATTGGATAATTAGACTACAAAAATGTAGTTTCCTTACTTCAAAGTGGAAAAATTATCTAAGAAATTAGATTAAATTCTTTAAATAAGTAGTTGTTCTTCCTACTCTGAAGTAGGTAAACTATTAAAATGAATAGGTGATTTTTCTAAAATATGTACAGAGTTGTGCATATCAAAAGCAAACAAAATTGGCGTAGCAAACACCTTCATATTTTTTTATCGTCTTACTTCTCTCCCCAAAATGAAAGTAGTTATTTTTACTTAATCATGTATTGTGCTCAATATAGCATCAAAAGAAATGATGTAAGAAATAACAGTATTTCAGCAATGAGAGTAGTATACGGAAAGAGCGATTTTTACTGTGCATAACAAAAGCAACTTACTTAAGTCAAATAATTTTTGCTCCGATTAACGGTAAATGTCGGTTATATATTTATTTTTTTGCTTAGTCAGGTCACAGTTTAGCAAGAAGGCGGCTCGGCTATGTTCTGGGCTTGTTTTTCTTTTTTGGACAAGATCCAGTTTATGAAATTACCCAAAAAATGGACCGATTTATTTATAAAGAGATCTTAGAGACAGTCATGTTGCCCTTTGCTGAGCGAGAAATGCAAACCAGGTTGGTATTTCAGAATGACAACGACCCTAACCATACCGCGCAGGTCGTTAAGGAGTGGATTTGCGCAAAAGGGATTTAGGTATTGGATTGGACAGCACAGTGGCCTGATCTGAAGCCAATAAAAAATATATTCGGAATCCTTAAGCGAGGAGTCGGTGTGAAAAGGTTTTCCAATAAAGCTGCACTCGTTGAAGCACTGACACAGCAGCGACGAAGCATATAACAAACTATTATTGATAACCTTATAGCTTCAATGCCACGCAGATAAAATTCGTTGACTGAAAATCACAGGATTACTTTAGCTGAATTCACAACATTTTTAGGAAAAAGTTCTACTCTTTTTTTTCTGTGTAGGTCTTGTGACTATGAGTGGATCTTGCGTCTGTCCTTCTCAAGGGAGTAGCCAGGAGAGAGGGGGAAACTTCCCCTCCTAAATCTGAGATTTTTAACATAATCGATGGCTTTGAAAGTAGTTTCTATATGTAATTCCTTTTTAATCCTTTTTAATATGTGGTTTTTCCTTTTTCTTTGAAACTAGATATGATAAAAACATATGGTAAAGATATGAGAAATATGGTAAAAAGAAAAAAGGGGTTGCGCCAATTTTCATTCTGCCTACGCCCTTGGTCCTTCTGTATATACTTTTTCTGTCTATTTCTATCTATTGGTCACGGAAAGCCATAAAGTAATTTTAATAGCCCTATTTCAAATTTAAATCTTCTCTGTGATGGATTTTTTGGTGACATAATATTTTTAGATTTAAGTAAAGCACTTCAAAAAGTACATTAACAAAAATACAGAACTTCATGAATCTACATTTGCTTCTTCTTGACTTCACTGCTCATCAAATAAATAATAAAGTTAGTTGGAACAATATCATATTTTTTAAGTATTGATTCACTGTTAAAATCAGTTGTTGAAATTTTATTTCGACTTTACTCACAATTTTATTCCTCACAATTTTACTCCTTCAGCGAAATATATGTAGGTTCAATCTACCGTCAAAGGGAAATGCATCAGTCGGCAAATTTTTGAATGCAATCAGACATTGCTTGACTTTCACCCAACCATTCCAACAAGCACTACCCAACAACAATCTACATACGAGCGAAACGATTTCATATTTGGAAATTGCATCGTTATCTAGGTGCAGCGAGTAAAGCTTTTCAGCTGCAATGAAATGTGAAATGGTCGTATGCGTTCATGTAGAAAAGGGATACGAAGAGGAAGTATGTCGACTGATTGATCAGAGGGCGAGTAGATGGTTGCTGCAATCAGATCTCATTGCAAGTACACAAGTAAAATAAGTAATGCTTTTTGAAAGGATTTGTCAGAACACATACACATATTGAACAATAACCAACCCACCCTGCTCGTCCTCACAACACAACCGACAAACGGTCAAAAGCGTGCAAATTACGCTCTATATTGTTTTTGTGAAATTCACTAATTTTCGTAACGTGTTCGAATGAAGTTCCTTTTTTGTTGTGTTCTTTGAACTGAAATTTGAAAATTTTGATTGCACGTTCTGTACAATATATGGTGTTGCATAGTGAGGGCGGTAGGGTTGGTGTTTTCGTCGGTCTTTGTACTGTGCAAATGTGCATTTAAGGCCGTCGATGCGTAAATTAGGATTTCAAAATGACATGTCGAATATTTACGACTCACCGTTGGATGGCTTGAACAAGGCCTTTTGTTGAGGATGGACAGACTTCTAGAGGGATATGTAGCCAACCAGAGCTTTAGTGCGGTAGTATGGAACAGCACAAAAATGCAGTGTCTATGACATAAGGAAATCGCATATGCTCACCTAGAGACGGGTCCAACCAAAAAATAAAATTGGTGTGATTTTGTCTGTATCTGAATGCGCTTAAATCAATTTGAAAAAGAAGTTCATAAGAAACACAAAATTGAATTGCAAAGAGTTAGCAAGGATATATCGCATTTTGTCTTTATGTTGTCAATACTAATTTTAAGGATAATAATTATAAAATTCCCAGCTCCGCAATATTATAAAAAAAATCTATGTAACAGCAATATTATAATCAACATATCTATGTAATAGCCCTATAAACACTTCACATACAAAGATGGTATTTCTGATTGATTCCCAAAATTTTTAACTTTATTGAAATGGAACCAACAGAATATACCTTTTAACATAAACTTTTCCATACCAAACACATTAACACTTGCACATAGTTGAATCCATTCCCTGACATTTCATCTGAAGGGTTTATAAAATCAATCACATTGCATAGCAATCAATCTTTTTTAGAAACTTTTTGCTTCTTTAATATCTGCTAAAAAATAATCATCAGCGTCGCAACTCCCTCTTTCCACCCCACCCTCAATCTCTTGAAAAAGGACAAACTCAAAACACTAAAATGTGAAACCAATTCGCATATCACGTTGTCAAAAAATGTCTGAATGAAATAACTGTCACATATTCATTTATACAATTCATTGACATTCATTTATCCAGTCAGTCATACGGGAGTACACCGCATAGAATCATCACTAGGGCGTACCATCGGGTGCGGATACGAATACGAATGCGGATGTGTTACCCACACATTCTTTATGAATGATGTGTTAATGTGACAGGCCAGTATGTGAACGAGCGAACGACTATGGATAACTTGTGGAAACTGCCTTTTTTATAGCATCATATATGTTAAAAATTGAATTGCTTTTCGATTTGTAGTATTTTTACGTGATTTGATTTTTGTGGATCAGTTGATTGCAAAATAAAAACAAAGAAAAAAAAAATATTATCAGTGCAATAATATTGTGCAAAAACTAAAAGTATACAAAAAGATTTAGTTTTTGGGCTAGCGGCTAAGTTCATATCATTGTGGAAAAAATGTCCAGTCTATTTATATTTACATATTTAAATGCATGTGTAAACGGTGTGACTACTTTATGTTGTTGTTGTGGTTTAAATTAAAATTCAATGTTCAAGTATTGCCAGTCGATATAGGTAGTAAAACGCCTCCAGAAAAGTAATTTTTCATCAGTTGTTTGTTTAGCTATCAAGATAAATGTTTTTATTTATATTTTTAAATTATGTGTCGAACTATTTTACATGAAGTTTCTCAGATGTATTTGGAGAAATTACGATACACATACAAGTGCGTTCCGAGAGATTTTGGAGGAACAGGTAAACTATGTTTTTTGTGCCCCCTATTCAACCGGATCTACTTTATTTTTAAATTTAGCAAAGTGATATATCATAATTTTAATAATTTAAGAATATATTTCAAAGACCATAAATTAATTCAGAAAATGAATGCAATCTTTATGACTGCTTTTTCATTTATTTTTGAAGATGTCAGAGTAAAAATTCCAGAGTCAAATTCAGAGCGATTCCTCCATTCCACGCGTACCTAAAATCATACATAAGCTTCCTTGGTACACTAAGGGGCTTAAGAAAATTAAAAACCAGCGGAATAAGTCCTTAAAGCTTTTTAAGGCAACGGATGAACCAGTCCATAAAATTAATTATTTGCGCCATATGCGTGAATTTAATTTCTTGAATAAGTTCTTATATAAACAATATATATTGCGATTTGAATCAAATATAAAAACTAATCCTAAATCTTTTTGGAACTTTATCCAGTCTAAGAGGGGAGGCTCCCAAATTCCCACCTCAATGTTTTTTAACGGTAATTGCTCAGTTAATATTGCTGATACTGTTAATATCTTTGCTGACTTTTTCAAGTCCAACTTTGTTGTTGACAATGATGTTTCTGATAGCATTGGTGATTGCTCTGCGGATGCCTTTATTGATATTGGTTCAATTACAGTCTCAGTTAATGATGTCATTGAATCTATTAGAGATATGAAAAAATCATTTAAAGAAGATATTGATGGTTTTGCTTCAATCATTTTCATTAATTGTTCACACACATTAGCTGTTCCTCTTTGTGATATATTTAACAGGTCTTTATCTGAAGGCAACTTTCTTAAATCTTGGAAAATCGCTTCTATCACTCCTGTATTTAAATCTGGTTCTAAGAACAACGTGGCTAATTACCGACCAATATCTAAGCTATCAATTGTGTCTAAGCTTTTTGAGAGTATAATCAAAGTAAAATTGAGTTTTTGGATTAAACGCTATATTTGCCCTGAACAACATGGTTTTGTTGCGGGGCGGTCTACAGTCACAAACCTGGCTACTTTCTCTGAGTACTGTGTATCATCCTTTGAACTTGGTCAAGTTGATGTGATTTACACAGACTTCTCTAAAGCGTTCGACAGAGTTTCGCATAAATTGTTACTCCGGAAACTTTTTAAAATGGGATTTCATTCTAATTTTTGGTATTGGATTAAATCATATCTGTCTGATAGATTATGTTTTGTCTGTATAAATAATGTTAAGTCTTATGACTTTGTTGCTTCCTCAGGTGTCCCACAGGGTAGCATCCTCGGACCATTGTTCTTTATTCTATTTATCAATGATCTTTCCAAATATATATGGCACTCTCGCTTTCTTTTATATGCGGATGATCTAAAAATATTTAAAAAAATTTCATGTTCTGCAGATGTTATTGATTTACAATCTGATATCTCAAGAGTTTTGTCTTGGAGCGTATCTAATGGCCTTCATTTGAATTTTTCCAAATGTTTTCATCTCACTTTCTCCAAGCGTTCTCTATATACATTGTGCAATTCTTATTTTCTGTCAGACTCAAAAATTCTTACTGTTTCTACATATCGTGATTTAGGAGTTATTTTTGACACAAAATTTACTTTTCTTGATCATATCAACTTTCTTATTCCAAAGGCCTACTCTCTACTTGCGTTTATACGCAGAAATAGTTCCGAGTTTTCTGATCCACACACCTTAACTATGTTATTTAATGCTTTTGTGAGGTCGAGAATGGAGTATGCCTCCATCATTTGGAGTCCTTTCTATGTCTCAAATTCTCTTAGACTGGAAAGGGTTCAAAAAAATTTTACCAGGTACGCCTTGCGATCGTTTAACTTTCATGACCCGTTACCTCCCTATAATACGCGGTTATTGCTCTTAGGACTAAAATCACTTGAGTCAAGACGCAAAATAGCATCACTACTTTTAGTTCATGATATCGTCTCCGGTTCTATTGACTGTCAATCACTTCTTGAGCTCATTACTTTTAATTTTCCTACAAGAAATTTAAGAAAATCAAAATTGTTTTATATAAAATATTGTAGAACTAATTATTCATTAAATGAGCCTATAACAAGGGCGTTGATTCTATTTAATGAATTAAATTTGTCTAATGATTTTGATCTATTTGTTCCTAAGCAAATATTTAAAAACTTTGTAAATAGTATTTTCTTAACATAGCATTACGTTATTTTAATTTATAATTTTTACTCTATATTCATATATTTAAGTTATTTAATTATGAACTACTTATCTGAATTTAGTCTGTAAGGAAATTGTATTCCAAAGACTTCTGAAATAAACTAAACTAAACTAAAAAGTGGGAGGTTTGATTATTCAAATATATAGCCAAATCGAGCACTTTCTGAATTTGTTTTTAGTTTGTTTATGAAATATATCTTCATGCGCAACCAAAGGGGGGATTTTGGGGTTTAACCCCCCCCCCCCCCCCCCAATTATTGTCACAAAAAGAAAAACATGGTAAGTAATAACATGTTTTTATCAAAAGTGCGAAAAACCCAAATTTTAATTCAAATCGATTGCTTTTGAAGCATAACACTTCGCCACAGACATTTTGGTGCCGGAGATTTCAGCTGATTATAGGAAATTGGGTTTCCTAATTTCAGATATAGATTCCGTTTTTCTCCATCAGCTCGAGTTTTTGAGCTATAGGCAAAAACATGAAAATCAGTTATTTTTCTGATAATTTTGCTATATCTATTGCACTGATTAACCGATTTGTATAACGATGATGAATTTCAATGAAGAAATACTAGACCTTTCAATTTTTGCACATGGTTTTGCAAGTGGTTTTGAAACAGTGCCTCGAAGAGTAAATTATTTGTAGTCATCAAAAACTGAAGAAAATTTGTCCTACTAAATGGATTGGGAGATACAACTCGGTAACGGTTTTGTGAATTTTTTCGATGCCATAATATTGGCATTAGACAAAATTTCCTGGTGGGAGGATACAAACACATCCAGGCAAGCCAATTAACTGAATTGTGCATTACAAAAGACAGACTTTCTTATATCTTTGCAGTGTATTAACCAAATATTTGGTTAAGGATATATTTCCAAATATATATCGCCCATTTCAGATTAAGATAACCTATCAGTCGCACTGACCATCTCCGATTTGACTCAAAATTTGTTTTTAGGTTGGTTTTTTGCTAAGAAAACCAATTCCGGAGTTTAAAGTTTCAAAAAAATGCCACATAGGGCCTATTTTTAGACAATGTAGCTCAGTCAATTTAAATCAAATTTTACTAACTTAGGTATAAATGGAATGGTTATCTCTTCTATTTTAAGGATAAACATAAAACTCTTAAAAAAATTGCTGTAAATTGACCCATTGTTTATTTCAAAGTTTAACGCCATGCCAACAACAGACGCTATAATTTCTTTTCAGTTTCTTTATTTTGGTTTTTATACGTTTCAATACCATTCCAACGATATAAAATTAAGGTGCGCTCTTGAAGGGCTCAGACGTTATGGTGTAAAACGTGCAGTGTTAAAGAATTTTCAATACAGATTTGTTACTTTGAAATTAAGAATGGGCCAACTTACTGCAATTTTTCCAAATGTTTCATATTTTTCCCTTAAAAAAGAGAAAATAATCTTTCCAATGATACCTTATTTACCAAAATCGGAACTAAATTGACTGAGCTACGTCGTAGCAAAATACACCCTATTTTGGCCTTGAAAAATGGTTCTAAAAATTTATAACTTCGGATTTGATTTTCTAAGTAATAAATCAATCTAGAAACAAAATTTGAGCCAAATCGGCGACTGATAGGTCACCTCAATCTGAAATGTGCGATATATACAATAATTTACTTATTATCCTTGCAACTCTTCCAGTAACTTCATGTGAAAATTAATGAACATTTTCAGTACTTCGCCGACTCAAAACCTAAAAGCACGATGTTGCAAGATAGACTAAACGGCCTCACATTGCTTTATCTGTACAGAAAAATTACACCATCAGTGGATATTATTTTAGATAAACTCGCTGAAAGTAAGCGTAAACTGGATTTAAAAATATAAGTTAGTTTTTTTTATTATTCTTAATCGCCTTAATCTTGTAGCTAAAGTCTTTTTAATGTAAAAATAATAAATAAAATTTTTTCTATTCCAAAAAATATTTATTTATAAAAATTTTATCATTATGGGGGCATGTATGTTACAAACTTTAAAAAAAAATTTTTTTCGGGAATTTTTTTTTCATAGAAGGAAAAAAGATATCGTTCTCAAATTTTGCACACATATTTACTAACATTTAAAGAATACAAAAAAAATTTGTTTAAGAATTTTTCAAGCGGTTTTTGATGTTACATGATTTTTTTAAAAAAATGCCAAAAATATGACGTGTGCAGGATATAACCAGTCTGGAACATCTGGAAAAATTAAAAAAAAATCAAATTAATCCTTGTTTAAGTGGCTATCGCCTGAAGTAGGATAATTTTTTCCTCCGAAAAAGAAACAAAATGCTTCCATTTGAAAAAAAATCGATTTTCGAGGTTACAAAATCGGTCGGTTTTTTTAAAATTTGTAACCTATATGCCCCCTTATGTTTGCTGCCATTGTGGTAGAATTAACGTTTTGAGTGCAATATTAGGACTCATTACACCATAGCCGCAATAGTTACGTACATTTTCTTTTATATACATATAGTTATAAAACCCCCCAAAACAAATTCCTGGTTGCGCCTCTGCTTCATGATAAATAATCTTTTTATACAACTGCTTATGAAATCTTAATTTTAGGATGAAGATAATTAAATATAAACCTGGTCATTTCAGTCTTTGCAAGGACTTTGACCGAACTTCATATGATCAATCTGTGTTGTGCATGTTATTAACCCTGGAAGGACATGCTTATTTTTTATACATGAAGGATCATGCTTCGTCGAATCGACGACAACATGTTTTAGAATAGCCGTTCTGATTTGCAATCCGACAAAATCTTTAAAAATCACTTGTTCTTGATTATTAAGTTTATTAAGAGTAAAAGAAAACTGTAATGCATTTTATTTATAAAAGTTTTTAATGAAAAAAAAATCATTTTCACAGTTGGAGTTTTTTGGCTTGTTTTACAAAAGGTACATAATGCGTCGTCGATTCGACGAAGCATGTCCTTCCAGGGTTAAATGTTTGTACACAATTGATCGAGAACCTACTAGTTTTATGCCGACTCCGAACGACTCAAGATGTTTTACATGGCATTACTTATGCTCTGGAGTTTAAAATTTTCTCTGGAATTGAAAATTTAAAATATTTTTACAGGAAAATGGCAAGAGATAATGGAAACTTTTTTTTTTGGAGTGGATTAATACACTGAAAAAAATTTGTACAATCTTTTTTTTAAAATTTTTTTAAAATTTTAAACATTTTAGCAAGTAGCAACATGCCTTAATTTCGATTAAAAAAATATTCTGTGTCTGGTCGAGGATTCGAACCTCGGCCACGGCCGCCACAGGATGAAGGTTTTTTTATTTTTGTCTGCAGTTTCTTTCCACAGGGTTCAAATTGAGAACTTTATCTTTTTTCTTCTTTTTATTTTATTGAACTTTATCTTTTTATTTTTTATTGGTTCTTAGAAAAAAAATTTTAAACACGTTTTTAAAATTTATTAAATTTTAAAAATATTTATATTACGAGAGTGTTACAAACAGTAAGTACCAAACTTTCAAAATTAAAAAAAAAAAAAACAAAATAAAAAAATCCTTTTTCTCTACGTGGTCTCATTTAGCTCGATTCATTCCTAGTGATATTCAATAGCTTCGCTATCCTGTTAAAAGTGAGAACCGTAGAGCTTTTCAAAATAGGCATCAATCGTAGACTGTACCTTTTCATTTTTCCATTGTTGACAAATTTATAATACATAATATATAGATAGATATATATTATAAAGGGGAAAGGGGTAACTCCCAGCATTTACGCTCAAAAATAAAAATCATTTGCCCAGTTTTATTTTTTGTAGGAAGGGAATAGATATATAAAAATCATAAAATTTGTATAAGGAGCGGTTGAAGGAAATAGATCCTCAAGGGAAAAATGTTCCTTTTGCAAAAGTAATGGGGGTCGGTCATACATATTAATCCTCTCCGGCCATTCCTTAAAACCCCGCTGTTCTGGTGTAGGGAATAAATACCCCAAACTCATAAAATTTGTATAGGAGCTTTCTTAAGAAGTGGTCTGTGGGAATAGGTCCCCAAGGCAAAATTTTTCCTTTTGCAATAGTATTGGGGGTCGGTCATACATATTGAGCGTAAAAAATAAAAATTGTGAAATAACTTTTATATCTGAGGGAAAAAATAAAAATTGAGAAATAATTTTTATTCTTGACGGAAAAAATAAAAATTGAGAAACAATTATTATTCTTGAGCAAAATAATAAAAATCAGAAATAACTCCTATTCTTGAACAGAAAAATAAAAAAGAACTTATTTTTGATGAATAAAATAAAAATCGTAAGATAATTTTTATTGTTGAGCAATAAAATAAAAATCTGAAAATAATAATTAAACTTTGAGTTTTTGGATATCGCTTATAATAATTACGATTAATAATAGTAATTATACGATACACGATAAACGCTTGTGATACCGCACGAAACGATTCTGTTGTGCGGTATAACGAAACTATGTTTATCGTATTAAATCCGATAGTTAGCGTTTATCGTAAAAAGATGGTATTACGTATCGGGTCAGCTGTTCAATTTCATACGTTGCAAGTGGCTCACTTTTCGATGCCAATAGTTGAAATTATATATACATTTTTTTTAATTTTATTTCGAAAATTAGTCTGGAACCTACAAAAATACTCTTTATTAAAAAATTATGAAAAACTATTTGAGCTACTTACATTGTTGAGTTGATTTATAAAGGATTTAAAGCATCACTCAACTCTCTTCTTTCCACAGCGTCTATGCGTATCTCATCGCTTTCTCCACTAATATAGAACGCAATGGATGTAATCGGAAACATGTTTATACATTTAATTTTTAAACTTTTTAATATGTTGAAATAACTTTAGTTTGAGAATTCCAGCTGTTTTCCCTTTAATCACAGTAGATGTAAATAAAAACCACAGCAGAATGTAACAAAAATCACTGTTATCAAAATAGTATATCTATCGGTCGTATGAAAATGATAATACGAAAGCTAGATTTTTACGATACGCTTACAAATGTCTATCGTGTATCGTCTGAAAATTCATAATAGGGGTGTTAATCAAATATACCGCATCCCCTTCCTAGTTTGTAAAGGTGCATTTAAGGTGTGTCTTCATTTTTGTCCTAATCCATATCCTAATGCATGTCATAGTCCTTTTCCGGTTTCATTGTGTTATTTTGTTGTTTGTGAGCAATGTTGGTTGCCATGGTTGGATTTTTTATTGTTTTTGTTGTCGTTGTTATTGTTGTTGTTGTTGTTGTTGTTGTTGTTGTTGTTGTTGTTGTTGTTGTTGTTGTTGTTGTTGTTGTTGTTGTTGTTGTTGTTGTTGTTGTTGTTGATGTTGATGGTGATTTTGATGTTGACCTTGATGTTCATATTGATGTTGATGTTGATGTTGATGTTGGTGTAGATGTTGATGTTGATGTTAATGTTAATGTTGATGTTGATGTTGATTTTGATGTTGATGTTGATGTTGATGTTGATGTTGATGTTGATGTTGATGATGATGTTGATGTTGATGTTGATGTTGATGTTGATGTTGAAGTTGATGTTGATGTTGATGTTGATGTTGATGTTGATGTTGATGTTGATGTTGATGTTGATGTTGATGTTGATGTTGATGTTGATGTTGGTGTTGATGTTGATGTTGATGTTGATGTTGATGTTGATGTTGATGTTGATGTTGATGTTGATGTTGATGTTGATGTTGATGTTGATGTTGATGTTGATGTTGATGTTGATGTTGATGTTGATGTTGATGTTGATGTTGATGTTGATGTTGATGTTGATGTTGATGTTGATGTTGATGTTGATGTTGATGTTGATGTTGATGTTGATGTTGATGTTGATGTTGATGTTGATGTTGATGTTGATGTTGATGTTGATGTTGATGTTGATGTTGATGTTGATGTTGATGTTGATGTTGATGTTGTTGTGGATTTGATGTTGATGTTGATGTTGATGTTGATGTTGATGTTGATGTTGATGTTGATGTTGATGATGATGTTGATGTTGATGTTGATATTGATGTTGATGTTGATGTTGCTTTTTTTTTATTTTCTTCTCCATGGGTTAAGCTTTTCCTTAGCTGCATGCAATTAATCCAGCAAAAGTGATGCTGGAAATGTTTTTTTTAGCCCGAAGACATCACCTTTATTTTCGTTCTTTATAATTTACCTTTACGCAAGTAGTTACAGAGATAAAATTTCATGCAACGTTTTTTCATGGTTGTAGCATTTTTACTGCAGTATGTGGTTGCTACTCTGAAATCATGACGATAAGAATTTTTTCTTGTATTTTAGTTGTGAGAAGTAATAACACATCTATGCTGTTGTAAAACAAAATTTATCGTAGCACGTCTCCTGAGTGAGTAATAATTCCATGCAACGATATTAAATTTCTGTTACATAAGCTGCTATCTTTACGACCAGATGACGTCAGAATCTTTATACCCCCACGTTTAAAAAACGTAAAAGGGGTATATTAATTTTGTCACTCCGTTTGTAACGCCCATAACGAGGCGTGACAGGTATCGAAAAGTATACATATTCTTGATAAGCATCACCACCCGAGTTGATTTAGCCATGTCCGTCTGTCTGTCTGTCTGTCTGTCTGTGATCACGATTACAGCCGTAATTTTCAAGCTATCATCACGAAATTCGGACTTGAAATTTTGCATATGTGTTTTGCTATTAAATATACACTCTGCGTAAGAAATTCAACGAAATCGAGTGAAAAACACACCCACTTCTCACACAAATTAACTTTATCAAAAAACAAAAGCGAAAATTTTCTGTTAAAACTATGACGAAAATGTTTTTTCAAATAAACATTTTACTGACCGCTTAAGACTTTGAATATACTTTGGTTCGGCCGTTGGGGTATTTCAACTTCGGCACAGTCGAAGATCATTTCTTACTAGTTTTTTTTTTTATTTTTGTCGTAGGGCCAAGTATAAATCCTTCATTTTCTTTTTTAAACATTTATCGCAGCTTATATACTCACCGAGTAAACATTTCAATGCAACGCCGGTGCTTGAATGTTGCATTGTCGATCTTTGAGAGGCTCTCTCTGTGTCCCCATGACGTCAGACATTTTTTGTTTAATTTTGTTGTGAGTGGTGAGTGCTTAGAGCAGGTCTTCATTGCTGTTTCATATTTTTGATCCTATCATTAATACTCAGCAAGTAATAATTCCATGTAACAAATTTTCAATTGCGTTCAGCAGCTCCCACTGCGTCTCGTTGACGTTTTGAATTTTTGTTTTATTTTTGTAATGAAGTCAAAGAATTAACCTTTACGGTCGTACCTTTTTTTAATCATAGCTCTTATACTCATCGAATAGCAATCCAATTTAACGCCGATGAATTAAAAAAAAAATGCTTTTTTAACTTTTTTGGAAACCAGCGCGGTAAAACGTAACTTCGTCACGTCAAAATTTTTGCATACGTACCATGGTACGGCCAAGAAAAACACAACAAAAAAAAAACTCTAAGCAAATCGGACGCTCCGTTCTTGAGTTATAGAATTACAAACACAAATCACGACTTTCTTTCGTCGACCCGGAGTCGGCAAATACTCCGACTCCGATTTTGTGCAAACTTCACATAAGCTATTTACAGACCAGCCCCAACGTACCGTTGAAGTTTTCGTTGAAATCGGTCGACCCGTTTTCGCAGTTAGTGTTGACATCAAATGTACTCTTCTTTTTATAAATATTGATATAATATTTTGTTGATTTTAAAGCGATATTCCATTTCGTGAATTCACTTTGTATGGGAAGTAGGAGCAGTTTATATCCGATTGAATTCATTTACAAACTTAATTTTCATTATTATATACCGAGGTAGCTTTAAAATTACAGCTGTAATTGTGTTGACAAACAGACGGACATCGCTTAATTTACTCAGGAGATGATTTGAATTTCTCTCTACAACTGTATAAAACAGAATTCTACGTCTAAATTTACGATTCTATCCAAAGTGTGTCTTTTTTTTAATAAATAAAATTCACCTGTTTACGGTAGCAGCCACAAATTTTGCCATCGGAAATAAATGTCACTCGAGTGTTTCTTTTGACAACATTGTTTTTGTCAGTACAGCTGTTGTCATGTAACATGTTACTGTGAAACATGTTCAGTTTGGTCTATAATTTCACCATGAATCGACTTACAAATTAACAACGCTTGCAGATTATTGAATTTTATCAAAATTCATGCTCGGTTTAGAAAGTACTTCCATTTTATGGTCAGTTTGGGTGACATTCTGAGGCGGCTATTCGGAATCTTGTGACTAAATTTCGCACCAAATTTACATTACTGGACATTAAACCACCATCACGCATACGAAGAGTGCAGACAGAGAAAAATATCGTAGCTGTATCCGTCAGTGTTGTTGCTGACCATGAATTATCGATTCGGCGCCGTTCGCAGCAATTGGGCCTCTGTTACTCCACTACGTGGAAAATGTTGCGGAAGGATTTGGGTGTAAAACATTTTAAAATACAGCTGGTGCAAGACTTGACGACACATGAGTTCGGTGGACAGTTTATTACACGTTCGGGACTGGTCAATTGGCCGCCTAGATAGTGAGATTTAACGCCTTTAGACTAATTTTTGTGGGGCTATGTTAAGGCTCATGTCTATAGGGACAAGACCGCAACGGTTGACGCACTGGAAGCCAATATTGAAGAATTTATTCCAGAGATACCGGCCGATATGTTGGAGAGAGTGTGCCAAAATTGGACCCAGCGTATGAACCATTTAAGGCGTAGCCGCGGTCAACATTTAATTATATAGATCGTTCTATCGACTCAAATAAATATTTCATACATTTCTCTAAATTTTGTGTTTTTTTTTTAAAATCAAATCTGAAAGCTCTTAAAAAATCACCCTATATATGAAAATTTTAGAGGGGTTTTTTTACTCTTCAAAAAGTACTTTTTCGGACGCGAGAATTATATCCGAAAGTTATTTTTTGTGGCCAAAAGGAGTTCGGGACTTTTAAATCGAAAGGAGGTAAAAACGTCCTTAACCACTACAAATGACTTGGCCTCGAGCTCAACAACTAGTATTAATATATAATTGAAGGAATAAAGATTACATTAAAATTTAACCACAATCTTTTTTTTTATTAGTTTGATCAACTACAGTACTAAAGATACCGAAAATTTATAATTTGTTTAACGACAAAAAGTCGTGATGACCAGTGTTATATAATATACCTATAATATATAATAAACTAAAATATTTTCTTAGTTTTAAGCATATACATTAGGGTGGGTCACCAAAAAAAATATCAAAAGACCGCCGCTCATTTGAAAGCTTATGTTAAGGGGCTTATGTTACTTTACGATCGGATAAAAACTGATGAAGTTATACAAAAAAGACCATTTGGGGCAGATTTTGGGAACACCTAAAAAAAAAATTGTATGCTCCTAAAATCCCCTTAACACAAGCTTTCAAATGAGGGGCGGTCTTTTGAAATATTTTTTTTTTCCATATGGGGTGACTCACCTTAATATACATATCGTCGTTCGTAAATTATTGTGTTCTTTATCACAAAATTGAAAAAATTGAGATAAGACTGATACATAGGCAAATTTTTCGAGATCTATCGATCTGTGTCATCAGTTTGCTTTTATATTTTATAGTTTTCGAAATATGAGACATCGACTTTGTGCTATACAACACTGTTATGACAAGCTTCGTAACCTATTGTGTTCTATATGCAAAAAATCGTGCATATAGAACAAAAACGAAGCAAAAATACTAAGTAAAAAAATATTTTTTTATTTTGTTCTACACCCAACTCTTTTTTTACACGGTAGATACGTTCCTCAGAAATCCGTGTAAAAAAAAACCGTGTAAAAAAAGAGGCGTGTCCTATAGTAAAATGGGGGGTACGTTCCATGTCATCTGAAAACCGTGTAAGATGAAATAAAGAACTATATTTACTTCGAAGAACCGTGTAAAAAATGTTGAAAACTATAAAATTTCAGATATGCATACAAATTTTATTAAACTTAAAATACATAATTCATACAGGTGAAAAATTGGTAGAGCAAGCAAAAAACAAAAGAGATCTGTTCATCCAGAATTAAGAACAGAAAAATTATAATAGAATAAAGAAAATATATTCACATAGCTACATAATTATTCGTCGCTACTTGATAACAAGCGCAATTGTTTGCGACGAACTGGACTAAAGTCGGTATCATCACTGGAGATATCCATCAAATTATTCAATGGTGACTTTCGTCCGGTAATAGAGTTTTGAATTGATAAAATATTGCGAGCTAATAAACTTTAAACACTTCAATTAAGCAATATTTTATGTAAATATCATGCGAACAAAATGTGGAGGTAAGAGTTATCGAATAAGGGGATTTCCCAGTTACTACTATGTATGTTCATTTCAGAATTTCAGCAAGACAAGGATTTTGAAACCGTACCAGATTAAAAATTTTTTACAAATTTTTTTTTAACCGTGTAACTTCAAATCCGTTTTTTTTTCTGGTTTTTTTTAGCTTCACATTACACTTGGCAAATGAAATGAAACAAAAAAGAAAAAATCCCGCTTTAGATTGCAGTTGTTAATAAAATGAAATAAAAAAGAAAAGACAACACCATCATAAATAACATAAGGTTAGAAGTTAAATTTTACAACAACGTTTAAAAAAAGCTTAATACTAAGAATAAGAATTGGTAAGCAATAGATAAGAAGATATCATCGGAGAAAGTAAATGATCTGAAAAGTTTATACAACTTCTTATCACTTGATGCAGTGGCATACTACAATAGGGGTATTCACGGGTTGATGCGAATTGCAAGAATGCGAAAATGCAACATATTTTTCGCACTAACGCGTGAACATCAATATTGTAACTTTACTTATTTGAATCAACGTACAAACTTAGCCTTTTTAAAGTCTTACCCGGATGGCAACTATGCTTGAAAACACCCATAACATGAATCAGCTGTTTCGCATCACTGTTTGTGCGCTTTCGCAATAGGTTTGAGCAGTGCGTAATTCAAGAAGAGTTGCAAAATTGCTTCTAATGTGTTTGTTGTTGGAATGAAGCAAAAATTCGCAATCTTGCATTTTCGCATCGTCGCAACTGTGTTTCGCATCAACCCGTGAATACCCCTAATATTTTGTTTAACACAAGTTGAAATATAGGTACAACTTTTTGTCTTCGTTATTTTAACAAACTTGCTTCAATTAAAAAATCTCCGTAAATCAAGCGTGAACTTCGTGGAATCGAAGTCAAATGAATTTGGTTAATTTTTTACTTGATTTTGTAGTCGAAACTTACCTTTTAAGAAATTAACAGGTATTGATTTAAGTGGACTCATAAGAACATATGTATAAGATTAAGTTTAAAATTAAGTTAATATTATAATATATGAAATAAAGTTTTTGTTGAGTGAAATCACACTGCTTTGCAATTCTCCAATACATATTACATTTTGTTCTATATGCTATAAAACAAGAAGAGTTTCCTAAATAAGTGCATACAGAACAAATTATTTTTTTAAACGCATCTTACTCTAAAAAACGCTTCCAAAGATGAAAATTTTATTTGACAGAAAAAACCACAAACTCTTGAACTTTACTTGGGAAGAAAATCGCGACAGATTTTTCGGTTCAGTTTTTTACTAAACTTTACATGAGTTCGGTGGACAGTTTATTACACGTTCGGGACTGGTCAATTGGCCGCCTAGATAGTGAGATTTAACGCCTTTAGACTAATTTTTGTGGGGCTATGTTAAGGCTCATGTCTATAGGGACAAGACCGCAACGGTTGACGCACTGGAAGCCAATATTGAAGAATTTATTCCAGAGATACCGGCCGATATGTTGGAGAGAGTGTGCCAAAATTGGACCCAGCGTATGAACCATTTAAGGCGTAGCCGCGGTCAACATTTAATTATATAGATCGTTCTATCGACTCAAATAAATATTTCATACATTTCTCTAAATTTTGTGTTTTTTTTTTTAAATCAAATCTGAAAGCTCTTAAAAAATCACCCTATATATGAAAATTTTAGAGGGGTTTTTTTACTCTTCAAAAAGTACTTTTTCGGACGCGAGAATTATATCCGAAAGTTATTTTTTGTGGCCAAAAGGAGTTCGGGACTTTTAAATCGAAAGGAGGTAAAAACGTCCTTAACCACTACAAATGACTTGGCCTCGAGCTCAACAACTAGTATTAATATATAATTGAAGGAATAAAGATTACATTAAAATTTAACCACAATCTTTTTTTTTATTAGTTTGATCAACTACAGTACTAAAGATACCGAAAATTTATAATTTGTTTAACGACAAAAAGTCGTGATGACCAGTGTTATATAATATACCTATAATATATAATAAACTAAAATATTTTCTTAGTTTTAAGCATATACATTAGGGTGGGTCACCAAAAAAAATATCAAAAGACCGCCGCTCATTTGAAAGCTTATGTTAAGGGGCTTATGTTACTTTACGATCGGATAAAAACTGATGAAGTTATACAAAAAAGACCATTTGGGGCAGATTTTGGGAACACCTAAAAAAAAAATTGTATGCTCCTAAAATCCCCTTAACACAAGCTTTCAAATGAGGGGCGGTCTTTTGAAATATTTTTTTTTTCCATATGGGGTGACTCACCTTAATATACATATCGTCGTTCGTAAATTATTGTGTTCTTTATCACAAAATTGAAAAAATTGAGATAAGACTGATACATAGGCAAATTTTTCGAGATCTATCGATCTGTGTCATCAGTTTGCTTTTATATTTTATAGTTTTCGAAATATGAGACATCGACTTTGTGCTATACAACACTGTTATGACAAGCTTCGTAACCTATTGTGTTCTATATGCAAAAAATCGTGCATATAGAACAAAAACGAAGCAAAAATACTAAGTAAAAAAATATTTTTTTATTTTGTTCTACACCCAACTCTTTTTTTACACGGTAGATACGTTCCTCAGAAATCCGTGTAAAAAAAAACCGTGTAAAAAAAGAGGCGTGTCCTATAGTAAAATGGGGGGTACGTTCCATGTCATCTGAAAACCGTGTAAGATGAAATAAAGAACTATATTTACTTCGAAGAACCGTGTAAAAAATGTTGAAAACTATAAAATTTCAGATATGCATACAAATTTTATTAAACTTAAAATACATAATTCATACAGGTGAAAAATTGGTAGAGCAAGCAAAAAACAAAAGAGATCTGTTCATCCAGAATTAAGAACAGAAAAATTATAATAGAATAAAGAAAATATATTCACATAGCTACATAATTATTCGTCGCTACTTGATAACAAGCGCAATTGTTTGCGACGAACTGGACTAAAGTCGGTATCATCACTGGAGATATCCATCAAATTATTCAATGGTGACTTTCGTCCGGTAATAGAGTTTTGAATTGATAAAATATTGCGAGCTAATAAACTTTAAACACTTCAATTAAGCAATATTTTATGTAAATATCATGCGAACAAAATGTGGAGGTAAGAGTTATCGAATAAGGGGATTTCCCAGTTACTACTATGTATGTTCATTTCAGAATTTCAGCAAGACAAGGATTTTGAAACCGTACCAGATTAAAAATTTTTTACAAATTTTTTTTTAACCGTGTAACTTCAAATCCGTTTTTTTTTCTGGTTTTTTTTAGCTTCACATTACACTTGGCAAATGAAATGAAACAAAAAAGAAAAAATCCCGCTTTAGATTGCAGTTGTTAATAAAATGAAATAAAAAAGAAAAGACAACACCATCATAAATAACATAAGGTTAGAAGTTAAATTTTACAACAACGTTTAAAAAAAGCTTAATACTAAGAATAAGAATTGGTAAGCAATAGATAAGAAGATATCATCGGAGAAAGTAAATGATCTGAAAAGTTTATACAACTTCTTATCACTTGATGCAGTGGCATACTACAATAGGGGTATTCACGGGTTGATGCGAATTGCAAGAATGCGAAAATGCAACATATTTTTCGCACTAACGCGTGAACATCAATATTGTAACTTTACTTATTTGAATCAACGTACAAACTTAGCCTTTTTAAAGTCTTACCCGGATGGCAACTATGCTTGAAAACACCCATAACATGAATCAGCTGTTTCGCATCACTGTTTGTGCGCTTTCGCAATAGGTTTGAGCAGTGCGTAATTCAAGAAGAGTTGCAAAATTGCTTCTAATGTGTTTGTTGTTGGAATGAAGCAAAAATTCGCAATCTTGCATTTTCGCATCGTCGCAACTGTGTTTCGCATCAACCCGTGAATACCCCTAATATTTTGTTTAACACAAGTTGAAATATAGGTACAACTTTTTGTCTTCGTTATTTTAACAAACTTGCTTCAATTAAAAAATCTCCGTAAATCAAGCGTGAACTTCGTGGAATCGAAGTCAAATGAATTTGGTTAATTTTTTACTTGATTTTGTAGTCGAAACTTACCTTTTAAGAAATTAACAGGTATTGATTTAAGTGGACTCATAAGAACATATGTATAAGATTAAGTTTAAAATTAAGTTAATATTATAATATATGAAATAAAGTTTTTGTTGAGTGAAATCACACTGCTTTGCAATTCTCCAATACATATTACATTTTGTTCTATATGCTATAAAACAAGAAGAGTTTCCTAAATAAGTGCATACAGAACAAATTATTTTTTTAAACGCATCTTACTCTAAAAAACGCTTCCAAAGATGAAAATTTTATTTGACAGAAAAAACCACAAACTCTTGAACTTTACTTGGGAAGAAAATCGCGACAGATTTTTCGGTTCAGTTTTTTACTAAACTTTAAACTTGATTTACCAAAAAAACATTTTTGTCATATAGAACACAATAATTTGCGAACGACGATATGTAATACTTCAAATTTGGCAAAACACTCCAGGTACATTCGCCAACCGAGAAACAATATAAACGAATGTACCCGAAATTGAATTTCATAATAAAAAAACTCAGGAGCGGAGCTCTTATTCTCAAAAATTTCATTAACAATTTTTGTTGTTTGAATTTTTATGGTTTAAATTATGCTTGCTTGAATTTTTCTTTTTAAAATTTAATCATATTTCAAGCGTTGGTGTTATAATTGCTTTAAAATGGTGCGTACCTATGAATTATGTTAAACAAATATGTAAGTTTTGTTTAGTTTTATGTTTGGGGCACATGTTTTTCTTAACAACCGCCCCTGTGAAGATTTGACATTTTCTTGTTTATAGTAATTTTCATATCTGGGGCATTTCATGTGAAGCGGACAACGAAAAAAAAGTGTGGTTCTGAAATTCGTTCATATTTGGCATATTTGTACTTCTAGGGGAAAGATATGGGCTTCTATAGAATTCACCAGATTGACGGAAGGGTTTTTTTGAAATTTTATTTTCATATTGAAAAGATGTATTATAAAATTGAGAATGTTTATAGGAAATTTACTGCTCTTTTTGAATTTTTAATCAGTTTTTAAATTTTAATTTTTTTTCCAGTTTTAAACCGGAAGTAAGTATTTCAAATATTTTTTTTAACAACTTCGACCATTTTAATTTTAATTTTTTTAACCGCAAAATAAAGTCTAAAATTTATAAATTTTACCATAAAAATTTCAGAATGGGATCTTAATAAGTTTAAGAGACAAATCAATTAGAGTACGTACATGTTGCTCTGAGTGTGGTTCCTGTCGCTTCTTAAAGCCTATCGGTGATATAAAAATAATATAATAATAAAATAATACAACAGCATTTTTTATGTTCGTTCACATAAATCCAGCAATTTTTTTAATGTTTTTTTTTTTCCTCACAGTGTCGCTCCAGTCAAATATCAAATCGATAGACTATGAAAATAATATATTTAAGTCAATTTTGCTCAAAATTTTCATTTCAAACATCTTATAAATCTTAAAAAATTCCAAATGCAAACAATTTTACACTCCAAGCTCTATCGACAGCACCGAACAATTATTCTCCCCTAAACATTCAATATTTTCAAAATTGCCTTCATAAACAGTTCCCTAAAATTTGAAGTGTTTTTGATGTTTCAGTTGTTTGAACTCAACACATTTGTAACAACATTTTGGAACTAATTTTAGCCGCTCTTGTTGGGACGTCAATCGTTCATGGAACGACAATGTGTCTACTTCGACTCTTGACAGTTAAAATATCATTCTTCGGCATTTTGACGCGCGCGCGTGATTTGTCATTGACGTTATTATGAACTGTCGCATATGTAGACATGGAGACGGGGCGGCAGCGCATATGCACTTCATTTGTGTCATTTATGTAAACATCGACAGAATTTTGTTTAAATAGTCAATTTTGTTCCGCACAGTCTGCCATTTGCCGCCACATTTCCTAATTGCTTTTAAAATGCCTCTGCTTCATATAATAATTTGGGTTTTCTGAAGATTTGAAGACTTCTGGGACACAACCGTAGAGTGTGGGCTAAATTGAGGCAGATTATGGTCGTGTGGACTGAGACTGAATTGGCCTTTATTAAATTTGTTTATGTCTTAATTTATGACTCAAATTTATACTATTGAATGAATGTGGAACGTGCCACAGGCTTTAGACAGCCTAATTTATTTTATGTTTCTAGTTTTCTCATGTATTTTATGGCCATATATTCCAAATCGACTAGTGTGTTCATATGTTTCCATAATAATTTTTAACATGGTTATTTATGACTGCTTTTGTCACAATAATTTAATTAATTCCCAACATCAAGGATCAGCCAACTTCCTAAAATAGCCTCAATAAACTTCAAGTTATTGTTTGTTTTTCTTAATAGCTATTTAAAATTGAATATAAATTTGAATGTGATGCAAAATAATGGGAATATCAAGAACTTTTTATAAAAATATTTTAAAGTCAAACGTTGAACTTGAATCGATATGCGCGTTTATGTTTCTTTTGTTGGAGCCCAATGTTGTGCTTAGATTTTTATTCCCGAGGCACTCGTTGATTTCCACATGTCTTCATAAATCTTGTGTTATTTTTCACAAAATCTGTTCCGAATATTTGTCAGCTAACATGAATATTCGTTTTGCAAGTAAACAAAAAAACAAACAAACGAACAAAAAAAAAAAAAATCAAATAATACACAGTAAAAATATGTGAAGAGCGTGAGGATTTCGAGGATATCAAATGCTCAGTCGAACGGAAGAGATCATCATATGCTAGCTTATTGAAGCGCTGAACGCAGAAATGTTATGCATTTCTAAGAATCCATAAGAGCCCTTCCGGCTTTACTCACATTAATGGTGTAGCGAGTCCTGTTGGCATCAGCGAAAAGTCGATGATGATGCATCAAGAGACAACATTTCGATTGACATCGCGACATCAATAATTTTAATGCTTTTTACATGCTTTTCTGCCGACTTCAATCCGTTCGTTGCGAACATGTCTGCTTATTTAAGCGCTCAGCTCTGGGTAACCCTTTTATTTCGCGTACTATGCGTAACTTTAAGCAACCCTTTCATTTTGAAATATATTCTACAAAAAGCTATGTTGATTTTTTTTTCTACATAATGTTTATGTGCGAATTGCGAATTTAGCGGATGTGATGCGTTGCTAACCGGAAATGAAATCATGTGGAATAAATTGAAAAATTACGCTTGTTTAAGCCAAGCGTCGTACAGGTCGCTCCTCACTTAAGAATTAAATTAATCAATTTAATCAGTTAAATGCTTCTGAATTCAGCGCGTAAGGAATGGTGTGTAGAGTCATGGGGAGCCCAAACAAACGAGCTTAGATCAAGCTACCAGCAAATAAAAGAATTATTCCTGGAAACCAAGTTGCTTGAACTCTTACCTGGTATTCTTAATCAGTCGGCAGAGTCTTCGCTTGCATCTCTTAATTTGAATAATTTTTATGTTCTTCGTCTCTTTATTGAATTTAATTCTTCTTCTTAATCGCTGCTTTATAGTGGCTTATATTCAATTAATACATCGTTATACTGTTATTCAGACATTGGCTTCGAAAACGATAAACACTCGTTGATTGGCTGGAATCAACGGACTCACACTGCTTTTGGATCTTGAATGCATGTGATGATGTGTAGAGCCCTAACCAAGAAGTAATCAAATTTTTATACCTTCAGAGAAAATTTATTTTATGATTTTGTTATATCTCAGATTTATTTACTATGAAATTCAATATTTTGTAGAATTGCTTTTTTATTTTGTTTTGTTCTTAATTTTTTTTTTATTTTATTTTTTTTTTTATTGAAAAAGTGAGTTATTAACTCCTGCTTATGTGAATACTTAGGAATCTAATTAAATTAAAGGAATGACGAGGTGAGTTTTAAGTTATATTACCATGAGGTTGCTTCCATGGTTAACAAATTTCTTACAAATCAACTTGAAAAAACGCATGTTTTAACAAAACAATCAATATGAATATCGAGCCTGAAAAAATCCCCTAATAAAATCCCATTAAATTTGTTAATACATTACCCATTTGGATACTAATTTCTAAACAAACTTTAGATGAATACAAGTTGAGGGAACTGAAAATACTGACTGTGTATAAATCAGTGTTTAAAGTAAAAGGGTTACATATATTTAGTTCAATCAAAAGAGGATAGTTCAATCAAAAAGTACTGCTGTGAAAAAAAATTACGAAAATACTGTTGTTGTTGTTAATAGAGCTTAGTATAATTTTTCTTTCATCCATTTCAGTTTTTAAAAAATTGAGCTTTACAATAAAAAATTTTTTTTTTCATGATGGGATGAAATATTTTATTTAATTTTTCTACAAAAAAGTTACAAAAAATAGACTAATATTTAGATGTGGTCCCACCGACCAACAACAATACTTAGGGTTACAAAAAATAGATGTAAGCAAAAGGGTGACAAATCGTACGGCGAATCAAACATTGTTGCAAGCGACAGAAGGTTGTAAGCATGCATCAAACGCGAGTAGACAATTGTAGAAAAAGTTGCGGAGAAGATGCTGCTTAGCATCCCAGCCGGACACACAACTGAGATGTGCTCTCATCGAGAAATTACTTTTGTAATGCTCTGATGTCAATGCGGATGCTCTGTAAGACTCGTATGCATATTTTCAGCATGTGTCTATTAATCAAATTTTTTTTTTAAATTTTGAACTATCGACGCGGTTTTCAGTGCAGTCAGTTGCCATTAAATTGTGAGCCTGAAGCACGTGCTCGAGTTTATTGCACGATTATTGTGGTTTTAAAAAATATTTCGTTTTAAATAATTAAATTGTGGTTTTGTTTGTCTTAGTCTCTTTAAATAACTAAAAAAAAAATGATTAAGAAGGAAATATCCTTAATAAGAAAATAAATTTAAAAAAAAAAACAAAAAATATATTCACATGCTTTACACGAGTGCGAAGTTGTTGCTGATCGGCAGCGGGCATTAGTGGTATCAAGTGAAGTTTATGTATATTTTAATGTGCCGTTTTCTCTCTCTCTATAGTTTGCGCTGTCTGAGTGTAAAAATTTCACTCATGACGACAACATTCATGCACGAAGAGCGCATAGTTTTGTTTAAATGCGTCCGCTATGCAAGACATGGATTGACGCCGTCACTGAAGACATTTCAGCAAAATCGAATTTGCCTTTTGTTTGAAATTGTCTTCGAGGACTGCTATGGAAATGGATCGATCCGTCTTGCAAGAAACTGACATGTCTGGAAGATGTCTTCGAAGACGGATCGATCCATTTCCTGCTGGGTAGAGCTGTCTAGCTGGGATGTATGCTCGAAAGACATTTGATTGCGATAATGCTTTCTCATTCCCGCACACAGATTTGAAGATTCTTTAGATCAGTGGTGTTCACACGCATACTACTTCAATTTTCAACTTTTTTACTTGTGTTAGTAGCTTTCTCACTCTCTACACTGACAAAAATTGTTGTGCAGGTATTAAGCAAAAAAAGTGTTATAATTATCATTGTTATCATCATTATCTTTATCAGTATCATTATCATTATCACTATCATAATCATTGTCACTATCATTATCATTATTATTATTACTATTATTCTGCTAATAACGCATTTTCGTATGCTTCAAACATTTCGTGCTGTGCAAAACACACAATCAAGAGACGCTAACCCACCACCTTGAAGTTTAAGAGCCAACCCAGCAAGACAGGACTGACAAATCTCAAATACAACCACACGGATTTTGGTATCAACTAACACATTCACATAATACTTTCCCAACAAGAGACGTTTGCAAAACAAGGAAACTTAAAGTTAGATAGGTGCCAGACAGAGATGCCAGATCACACGGATAGAAAAAAATTGTCAGTTTTAGCCCACCGCAACAACAATATCCACGCATTGACTGACCGTACTGACCAAAAAACTGACATTTTTCTATCAGCGCTGAGCGTCAGTTGACGCGTCAGTTGATGGTCAGTGTTCTAGCTGGGAACTGATTTATAGCATCATTTTATAAATCCCTGCACATCACTTCACGCTGCGTTGTTGAAATTCGCAATTTATAAAACGCAACGCTTCACGCCGTGATCTTCAGCGTTGAGTAACGCAATAGCGTAGTGAAAACAGTACAAAGTTCGCATTTTATAAAACGCAGCACTTGAAATTCGTTCACTTGAACTGTCACTTTCATCACTTGCTCTTGAGCTGCCGTTAGAACGAATAAGTTGATATTGAAAGGGTATTAACTGTTTGTTTCACTCATATATTCTTAAATGTTGAAATATATCGTTTAAATGTAGGTTAAAGACAGCAACAACGGACCAACACTTCGGAATGTTGCTAAAAGAAATAAAAAAACTACCGCAGGTAGCAAATGGTACGCCAGTGTTTGGCGTTTATATTGCAATTTCAATTTAATGATGGCTGAAGAGAATAGCTGATATGGTTGCCAACAAGTCAAAACTTGGTGAATCTTAAATATTTCAAAGGTTTGCAATAATGATGCTAGTTTTATTTTACATGTGACAACCCTAAACTGTTGTTGACTGACAGTTCACCGTAGTAACGTAACATAGCTAACGCAATAACGTAAAAAAATGAAACCCCTAGAAAATTTGAAGTCACCCTAAAAAAACCCCTAAAGATTTATTACCCCTAAAATTCCTCAAACCAGTTAAAGTAAAAAACCCCTAAATCTAGCGGGGATTACCCTAATCTAGCAACACTGCGTGAAGATCACTGCTTTAGATCAGGGATGGGCATTCTAACACAGTAATATTTTATTTTGTCTTGTTAGTATTGGTGCTCTTTCGAATTGCGCACACTGAGCGAAATAGTTGTCACAATTATCTAGATTTGTAAGTTTTTCTTTTTTATTTTATGTTCTTATTTTTAGTCATCGGTATTGTTCATTATTTCTTCTATGAAATTCATTAAAACAAGTAATATGAATGAATAATGTAAAGAATCTTAAAAGATAATATGAATGAATTATATGAAACCTTAATATATACGAATAATTATTTTAATATTATAAAATCTTAATATATATGAACTACCTTTTCCCGGTGGGCTTTGCTGCACCATATCTAGATAAGTACCGGAAAATGTTGCACATCTCGTATTCGAAACATAGGGTTCGTTCATAAATAACGTGACCGATTTTCAATTTTTTTTTTAAACCCCCTCCGGTACTCTTCGTAGTGCATTTCAAAAACACTCCCCTCCACCCCCATAAAGTAACGTTGTGTATGAAATAAAAAATTAATTGATTAAAAAATATTCGAAAATAGAAAAAACTGTCGAAAAGCCAGCAAAGCAAAATTATGCCCTTACTACACTTGCCAATAGTTAACAGTCAATTTAGACGGTTAAACTTGAAGATGAAGGGATGAAAATGGTTTGAAATGTTGGGTTGCATTAATTTAAATTTTTTCGAGTTTTTCTTTATTTTTGGTCACATTACTATATCTGAGACTCCCTCCCCCCATTCGTTACTTATCGTAGTACATTTTAAAACCTCTCTCTCTACTAAATTGGTAACGTAATATATGAATGACCCCATAGTTACTACGCAAATTTGAGCTCAATCGGCTCAGTAGTCTTGGAGTCTATAGCAGCGTTCTCTATTGTAAATTTGTTGCATTTTTTATTTCCCAGTAGCAGAATATTACCAAGTAGTAACTTCATTCTTACTTCTATGTTCTTTGTCTTTTACTTCCATAGTTTTTCTGTGTCATAAGTTTCATATGGGTGGAGACACACCCCCTGGTTCAATGCATGTCACTTTTTCTAGTAGAAGGACATCACCAAATGGTATCTACATTCTGAGTTTCAATTTTCTGTGACTTTTACTTCCATAGTTATCCTGTATCGTAAATTTGGCTAATATGGGTGGAGCCACGCCCCGTTTTCGAATGCCAACTGATTGAGAGAACTTCGTGCTTGCGATCGTGTACGTGTTTCGATTCTCGAATAAAGCTTTCGAGTCTCACCACGCGTGGTACTACGTGAACATGTTTTTGTTTTGATGTTATTATTTAAATGAAAATAAATCAACCAACGTCCGTGGCGTAGTTGGTTAAAGTGCGTGGCCGCTATGTCAAAGAACCTTGGAGACCCAGGTTCGAACCCCAGCAGTGACAGAAAATTATTTGAATTAAAATAATTTTTCTGTACGGCCGCCACCTCTCTGCAGACAATGGCAAACCTCAGAGAGTAATCAAAATGTCATGTAAAGCTTCTTGAGAACGAGAACATTCCGTTCATCGCCGTTCGGAGTCGGCGTTAAGCATGTAGGTACGGTTCTCGGTCAATTGTGTACAAACTTAATAACACGCACAACACAATTGATCATAAGAAGCTAGGTCAAAGTCCTTTTAAGGGCTGAAATGGCCAGTTATTTATTTTTTTTTACCTACAGGCTTAACGCCGACTCCGAACGGCGATAAACGGAATGTTCTTATTCTCAAGAAGCTTTACATGGCATTTTTATTACTCTCTAAGGTTTGCCATTGTCTGCAGAGAGGTGGCAGCCGTACAGAAAAATTATTTTAATTCAAATAATTTTCTGTCGCTGCTGGGGTTCGAACCTGGGTCTTCAGGTTCTTTGACATAGCGGCCACGCACTTTAACCAACTACGCCACGGACGCCACAATCAGTCTCAGCGCCTACTGATTGAAATAACTTCTTGTCGGTGCTAATGCCTTTTCCAAAATTGTACCAAACCGAAATAAAAATTGTACTTTTTGGCATAAAATTGTACTATGATAATTTTATTTTTCTTCATTAAATTGAAACTTTTCTGATATCTTATATATAAAAGAGACTGACGTCCGTGTGTGCGCGCATAACCAGAGAACGGGTTGTTCGATTTTTATAATTTTGAGCTTGATGGATTCGTATTGGCCCAAGAAGGACACTATGTATTTATCTTTTTGCCACACCCCCTTTTACCGCCCACAATTCAATAAAAATGCTATATTACCAACGGTTGGTTTTGGTCGTATTAGGCTACAACTTGATAATTCAGTTTGTATGATCACTGTCGGCAACTGTACTAAAACTGGGCTGCCACACACCCGTTTTTACCCCCCACAAATTCAATAAAAATTCTATATATCAGAAAATTTTGGTGGTATTGTACTAAAATTTGGTAATTAATTTTGTTTGTTTGCTGTCGGAAACTGTACTAAGCATAGATTTTCACACCCAATTTTACCGCCCACAAATTAATAAATATTCTATATCTCGGAAAGTTTTGGTGGTATTAGACTAAAATTTGGTAATTTAGATTATATGTTCACTGTCGGAAACTGTACTAAAAACGGGTTGCCACACCCCCTTTTAGCGCCCATAAATCAATAAAAAGCTATATTTCCGATGGTTTTGACCGTAATAGGTTACAATTTGGAAATTTATTTTGTATGCTCACTGTCGGCAACTGTACTAAAACTAGATAATGTCCATCTACGAGAAAACTGGGATGGGCTTTTATAAGGGGGTGATGACCCGCCCATACAATTAAAATTTGTAATATCGAATAGCTTTGGAAGTAAAAGTATCAGTACTTACATACAAAATCAAAATGGAGTTACTATTTGGTGATTTCCTGCTTTTGGGAAACTGTAACGGGCAGTGAAAAATTACAGTGGTGTCAGACTATGGGTCTAAGAAAAGCTTTGAATACACTTATTATGTTCCTATATAGTTGCAGGGTGCAGCAACACGCGCCGGGAAAAAGCTAGTATTTAATAATTTATTTAAAATAAAAAAAAATATCTATCAACATATATATAAAAAATATTCTTTCAACATTTGCTAAAGAATGTGAAATTGATAAAACCCCTGGTGTAATTCTGTAAATGTTGAAAAAAAGTGGTTCATTGAATTAATTTGTAAAAGCTTTCTCTTTTTCCCAAAATTTTATTCGATATCTTTAAATATCTTAAAAATAATAACAAATGTAAGCGAACAAAATTTATATCTTTATGTTTTCAAGCATTAAAAATTAGATATTTTCTGTTTTAAAATTTAACTTTTGTTTTTTGTTATGATAATTTATTACTTTTTCGAATTTTATCGAAATTTTCACAACTTTATTTAAATTATAAATTATCTTTTTAAAGGATCTGTTCTTGTTTTAAAAAAAGTAATTCATTTTATTTAAAAGTAATAGATATGAAAAAAACAAAAAAAAAAGTTAAAAAATTTTAAAACAAAAACGATCTAATTTTTAATGCTTGAAAAAAATTACACATTTCCTTTGTAAAGCAATAAAAATATTTTCGAAAATAAATCAAATTTATCGAAAACAAAACCCAATGTCAAATAATGAAAACATAATGTTTAATGTTTTTGGTTTAAATTTTATTTATTTCATATAAATTTGTTTATAAGATATTTAAAGATCGAATAAAATAGTAATTTTTAATATACAAAAATGAAAACCACAAACACTAAAAAACAATGAAAAGAATAAAAAAAAGTTAATTACAAAATTCCAACTACTTCTTCAATTTGTTTAATACTTTCAATAATTTTAAAAATCTTAAAAGTATGAAACAAAATAAAATAAAAATCATATAATACCAATTTAACAAAAATTATAAAATTAATTAATAAATATTTAAATGTGAAAATCAATATTACTTATAAAAATTGAATAAAATTCTTTATAGATTTTTAAATTATAAAGTGTAAAGATAAAATAAAATAGTATAGTCTTAGCAGTATATAAACGCATCAATAAAAAAGAAGTAACATAATGTTAATGAGTAATAAATACATTTTTTTAATTTTCAGTTTTATACATAACTAGCCTTTTCCCGGCGCGCGTTGCTGCACCCTGTAACTATATGGGAACATAATAGGTGTATTCATAACTGTCATTTTCCACTGCCCGTTACAGTTTCCCAGTAGCAGGAGATCACCAAATAGTAACTCCATTTTGAGTTTGTCAATGATCAATGATGATCATCATTATTCGAATATGCAAATTTTAATTGCATGGGTGGAGCCACACCCACTTATGTAATGCCCATCCCAGTTTCGTAGTAGATGTACATTACCCAGTTTTAGTACAGTTGCCTACAGTGAGCATACAAACTAAATTATCAAAATGTAGTCAAATCGACGAAAACCGTAGGAAGTATAGCATTTTTATTGATTTGTGGGCGGTAAAAGGGGGTGTGATAGAAATTTAAACCATCTCTTACTTGAAAAAAATGTACTGCCAAAATTCAGCTCTATCGGCCCAGTCATTTTGAAGTTTCCAGCCATCACACAGACAGCTATTTGCTTTTTGTATATATAATTTTGATAAAGATTATTGGCTTTAACTTTTGATAATTTTTAATTCTAAAGATAATTTTTTCTAATAAATTAATTTTTTAGCTTGTATATTTTTTCAAAAATATAAAAACACAATATTGAAAAAAAATTTGGTTCGGAAAAAATCAAGGGGGTAGGCCTTGTTTTTTTAATCACAAAATTGGTTTTTAATTTTTGCGTAAAATTGAAATAACTTTTGCTTATAAATGTTATAGCTTGTAAATAGAGTGGAAAATTTGCGAATTTTTTACTATATATATATATATATATACCTAACGGTATTTTTGCAATAAGGTTTTTATAGTACTTTATGAAGCTTTAAGACAAAAAAAAATTTAACAAAGTGTATAAAAAAGCAGTGGAAATATTTGAATCGAAAGTCACAAAATTAAATTTCTGATTTGGTTTCTCTCATTTTTGAGCACGATTTTGCATTAAATATATCGCTGTAGTAAAATTTTTCATAGTTTTCAAGATATGTTCATGTTTTTGATGTCAAAATAACAAAAATTTTTTAATTTTACTAAATTTAAGAAATATTTCATAGTATGTAAATATTTGCATATGTAACAACTAAAACGATTTTGTAAAAAATTTGTACCATCTGGTGTCCAAGGTGGTTCAAAGAAGATACTGTCAAAAACTCATCGTACCTGAGAACTACTATATACCAATTTTTATTCTAATCGCATGAGCGGTTTGGGAGTTTTAGGTGGTTTTGCAAAAAATTTGTACTGCAGCGCCCTCTGGTGTTCAAAATAGGTGAAAAAAGATTGCAGCAAAACACTCAACCCACATGAAAACCACTGTATACCACTTTTTATTCTAATCGCATAAGCGGTTTGTGAGTTTTAGGAAGTTTTATAAAAAAATTGTACTACAGCGCCCTCTGGTGTTTAAGGTGGATAACAATTGATAGCACACAAACACGCACCGTACCAAAAAACTTCTATACACAAATTTTCATGCTAATCGTATGAGTAGTTTAGGAGTCTATTGCATAGTTACATACGACATTTAGTTCCAAAGTAATTCGATATCATAAATTTGGCCTGTGTGGCCAAATTCCCCCTTTTCTAATGTTCGCTCAAATATATAGTAACTACCTCTTGGGCCCATAACGTCTACATATCAAGTTCCACTATCAAAACATGTACAACTCAGGAATAATAATGATTTCTAAAAACTGGGCGTATATATAGTTAGACCACGCCCAGTTTTAGTGTAGTTGCCGACAGTAACCATACGAACTTATTTACCAAATTTTAGTCTAATATGACAAAAAATTCTTAAATATAGCATTTTTATTGATTTGTGGGCGGTAAAGGGGGTATGGAAAAAAAGGGGTATGCCTTTATTTTTCGCGCAAATGCAAACTAAAGTGAGACTTGCCAAATTATTCCAATATTCCATATATTTCCAATTACCCTTGCAAATATTTCCCCATATACACCATATGTGCGCACCTGTATTTTTTCACACCTGTATTGTTGATAAGTTCACTAAAATGCCTATAGTTCATGAACCAATACACATAAAAAGACCATTTATACAAAAAAACCCTTGGTATTGACGTCACCTTTCATGGGAAAAACCAGAAACAAAATCGGTTCACGCATTACAGAGAACATCAATTTCATACACAATGCAACTTATTTTTATATATATAGATTTTACCTTATATTTATTTATGCATATTTATCTTATATATAATTTACATTTTTTATTTTGACTTTTGACACTTTTTAATTTTTGAATTTTATTTTTATTGCTTCATTTTATAAAATGATGTTTTTTAATTTATTATATATGTTTTATATATATGTTTCATTTTTTAACAAATTTTTCGTTATTGCGAAATTTATTTAAAACTTATTTTTAATGTTGTTTGTTTTATAAATTAGCTTTTAGCTTATGTATAGAACAATAATAAAAATACACTCTTATCTTCAATTTTATATTTTTTTTTCTTTTATTTTATTTTGTTAACTTTTATTTTTTCCACACTTTAATTTTTTTTTGCAAGTAATTTTTCATTTGAAATATTTAAAATAAGATCCGTTTTGATTTTTTTATTACTACAAAATATTTTATATAAAATTCAGTCTGAAAATTTATACACTTAATGAATCTTAAGGCCATAAATTAAAAATATTTTTTTCTTGTTCGTTATAGTGTAATTGATTTATACTTTATTAACTATAACAAACACGGTATATTTAATTTATTTAAATATAATATTTTTATTGCATATTGTTGGCAACACCGAAAAATAAGCAGAATAGCAGAATAAGCTCAAAGCAGAATAAGAAAAAAAAGCTTTCTAACGAGTAACGGGATTGCGAAAAATTTATCGAAAACAAAACCCAATGTCAAATAATGAAAACATAATGTTTAATGTTTTTGGTTTAAATTTTATTTTTTTCATATAAATTTGTTTATAAGATATTTAAAGATCGAATAAAATAGTAATTTTTAATATACAAAAATGAAAACCACAAACACTAAAAAACAATGAAAAGAATAAAAAAAAGTTAATTACAAAATTCCAACTACTTCTTCAATTTGTTTAATACTTTCAATAATTTTAAAAATCTTAAAAGTATGAAACAAAATAAAATAAAAATCATATAATACCAATTTAACAAAAATTATAAAATTAATTAATAAATATTTAAATGTGAAAATCAATATTACTTATAAAAATTGAATAAAATTCTTTATAGATTTTTAAATTATAAAGTGTAAAGATAAAATAAAATAGTATAGTCTTAGCAGTATATAAACGCATCAATAAAAAATAAGTAACATAGTGTAATTGATTTATACTTTATTAACTATAACAAACACGGTATATTTAATTTATTTAAATATAATATTTTTATTGCATATTGTTGGCAACACCGAAAAATAAGCAGAATAGCAGAATAAGCTCAAAGCAGAATAAGAAAAAAAAGCTTTCTAACGAGTAACGGGATTGCGAAAAATAACGTTTTTCAGTATGGTGGTCAGCGTCGTGCGAAGCAGACGTCAAATCAAGAAGTTAACTTGATTTAAGATTCTATTTAAAATGTAATATAATTATTTTACTTTATAATTAATAAATTAAATATTAACACGAACATAACACATATTTTAATGGAAACAAGGCAAGTACAGCAGCAACAATACAATGTAGTTGTTCTAGCTGGCGATCGTCCTGCGTGGCAACTAGACCAATATATTGATTATTAAATAAATTATATATATTAAATAGGTTCAGAAGGGGTGGATTGAGATAAATAGATATAGTATTAAGTTAAGATAAAGAAATCAATAAATTTAGCAAAAAAAAATTATTATGTTTTTATGGCATTTTAAAGATGGTAAAATTTTCTATAATTTTGTCCTTGGGTGCATTTCAATCCAAGCTGTATCAAAAAAGTTACAGCAATTTTTCTATAGCTTCATCATTTGAGATAGACAAAATCGGAAAAATACAACTTTTCTGACGATCAATGAAATGGAACCAAAACAGTAAATAAAATTCTGCAAAACTGAAAAAATTGAGCAAGAACAAAAACCAAGCAAAAAATTTTAGTAAAAAAATAATTTTTGATGTCTTTTTAAAGGTGATAAGACTATCTACAATTTTGTCCTTGGGTGCAATTCAATCCAATCACAATTTAAAAAGTTATAGAATTACGATTTTTCTATAGCTTCATCGAGAAAGACAAAATCGCAAAAATAGAACTTTTCTGACGATCGACAAATATTAAGTTAAAAAACGGAAAGTAAATCCTGCAGAAAAAGAAAGAAAGGTCCATCAACAAATGCTAGCAGTCAGCGCTGCTTTTTCGCTCTCCGTGCCAATGTTTTTCGCCGTGCCGATAATTACATCCTACGATTTGTTCAATATTGAAAGTGGCTTCAGATGCAATGTCTTCATAATATATTGTCTTTGCCACTGGTTTAAAGTTTTTCATAGCGGATGCTTTAGTACTTTTATTTACAATTGGAATGACTGTAGCTAGTTTGCAAGAGTTAAGAAAGCAAGAAACACTAAAGTAGCATGGTGGAATAATTATAAGGTGCTCTCATCCCATGACATTTTTCAATATATTTGTTGACATGCTGCCTTATTTTGACAATCTGAAGGGTTTCATATAAACGTTTTTGTATGAAAATGTCAAAATAAGGCAACCTATTTTTTTCTGATATTTGGGATCAGAACACCTTATATTTATTCCACCATGGGTAGTAGTTGATTATGTGTCAGTGGTTTAATGATATATGGCAAAATAATTTTTATAAAAATATAGTTTTTATAAATTTATAAATAAATAATTTTTATTTCTAAATTGAAACTTATTTCCCCCCTACCTCTTACAGCGTGAAGCTTTTTAAACAGATGTACTTAGATATTTGTTTGTGGGAGTGCCAGGTAAAGATATTATTTTCAAATTATAGAAATAATTACAAAAGTTTCCTGGTTGTATTGTAATATTAAATAGAGTTAGAAGCTATTCTCAGTTTGCCAACTAAAGTCACTTGTTCCGAACAATCAAAAAGATCCCTGCAAATATTAAAAATTGTCATTGAAATCTTTCTTAAAATTTACTCAAGTGCTGCGAAAAAATTGAAATTTGTTATTCTTAGCATTTTTTTTTTTTGGGTTTTACGAGGAGGTCTCAATAAAAAGGGTCTCCGAGGGGTCTTCTTGGACTAGGCATTTTCTGCTCTCTGAACTGTCCTATATGTACAACTATTTACAATAGCTAACTATCTTACTCAATCAACGCCTGTGAAGTGTGTGTTTAACCTCTTGTCATTGGCTTAGAAGGAAAACGTAGATTCCTTTATTGATATTTTTTACTGCCAAGCAGACATAAATCTTTATATATCCTGGGGAATTACATCATCACCAAGTTAAGAAAATCTATATTCTAAACGTATGTGTATATTTTTTACGGAATGAAAGATGTAAATCCGCTTGTCATTCTCGCTGTCATAACAAAAATCAGTGACAGGATTTCCTTCAATAAATTCGACTAGAATAACGCCGGAACATACACGCCCCACAAAGACACTGACAAACAGTTGCGTACGTCAGGGCGACATCCAATGAGTGACAACAGTTAAATATGCTCGCAGGATAATAGATGCTAAATAGCGCCACGTGGCTAACATCGCTTTTTGTGTCGAATATGAATATGAATCCACTCAGGGACGATTGCTCTGTCTCATCCCCATAAAGATTCATATCTATTTGTGTATTAGTGTATGCAACTGTTGACTCCTTGTTAACAGGGACTATTGCAATATTGTTTCCTTTTTGAGGACAAGACATCCTGACAAAAAATAAATACCAACCGAAATGAATAAGCGAGCGCACGCTTATTATGGAAATAATTTCATAATTCGGGGGGTTGACTTCTCACTGTGCGCAAAGCCAGTATCGACGGCAACAATGTGTAAACAACATGCAAGCAGATCACTGATTTCGGATAGCGGAAAAACGGAAGCTATCAGCAGGGTTGTTCGTAAGGTCATCGGGTGTTGGAATAATTTTATGAATGATTACTAACAAAACGTAATCGCTATGAAATAGAATCGCAGCATAATGACATGCGTAAGTATTTGTTCGGGAGTGCAGGTCACGTGTCAGGAAGGCGTTATATTTACATTTTTACAGGCGTTGGCATACTTTGGCACTCAATCAGTCCTTTATGAAATGATTATGTATATTTATGGCAACTAATGTAAATATTATGCCAATGTTCTATGGTGTCTGATGTTGGCCTGTTTGGGCAGGGGAAGCAAGTGTGTCGGATATTGTTACTGATTCGCACACAAAAGAATAATTATTCAATTTAATCCGTTGCTTAAATAAGGTTTTCATTTATCCTTGAAAGACACAGAATGAAGACAAGAGCTTTTCTGATAATGTGTGATTTATGCTCGTGAGAGTCAATCCGGAAACTTTGGTTGTTTATTTGAAACAAACATTTATTGCTACAAAATATTAGATAGTCTATTCTTAAATGTCATATAATAAATATCTAAACACGTGCAGCCAAAATGTTGACTTATGTGAAGCTGATGTTCCACATGACTGGAACTAATTACCACCAGTCAACTTAAATTATAGTTAAAAATTTCTATAATTTTATAAAAGTAATAATGTCCCCAAAAGATTTGCTCCTCATGCAATGTGCATGTCGCAGCACCCTTCAAAGTATTTGTTCTTGCAAGCACCCCAGTCACACTTGGTAACGAAAATCAATGCATCGAACGCGCATCTGTCATCGACGGATTTACGATTAAACTCAAGTGTCACACTTACAAGTTGCAGCCACAGACAAGGCGGATGAAGCAGCCGACAACACCAAGTCGTTTACACTACCCATAGTACAATAGTATAAACTATATCCAGATTTTCGATTACAGAGGTCAACAACCAGCAAACCCCTCACCATCAATTCAAAGATAAATACGCATATGTATCGTCTACGTTTTGTAAGTTTCCTAATTGCACCTTTAGTCACAGACGACGAAGCCATTCGTACTACTTATAAGCTACAGAGAATTCATCATTCGAATATAATCATATATATATATATATATACTGATGATTTTTATCTTTATTGATTCTTGGATGGCAATTCTTAAGCGCTATCAATTTCACGCGCCAATGTGTTTCTTGGTGTAAGCATCATATTCCAAAGTTACGAAGAGTATGAATCAAACTTTATATTATAATCCACATTTTCAAATCTATGAACGGAGTATATAAAAAAATTTTAAAAAAACCATAGTGAAAACAAGAGTTATTTTTACTTCATTATTGCAATCGAAAGGATTACCTTCAACTTCGTTTTAACAAAGGAATAAATAAATACCTCAAATCTGCCTCTGGCCAATTGGATTTTCGTGCATACTCTAATATATTTATCTCTTAAACTAATTTAGATTCCATTCTGCAATTTTTATGGTAACATTTATAAATGTTAAGCTTTATTTTGCCGTTAAAAAAATTGAAATTAAAATGGTCGAAGCTGTTAAAAAACATATTTGAAATACTTACTTCCGGTTTAAAACTGGAAAAATATTAAAATTTAAAAACTGATTAGAAAATCAAAAAGGGAAATTTACTGCTCTTAATAAAAAAATAACATTCTTTATTTTATAATAATTATCTTCAATATGAAGATAAAATTTCAAAAAAACCCTTCCGTCAATCTGGTGAATTCTATAGAATCCCATTTCTTAACAGCTAAGCCTCAAATAAAAAAAAAAAAATTACGTGAACACGTTCATATCCCCTAGAAGTACAAATATTCCCAATATAAACGAATTTCAGAACCTTACTTTTTTTTCGTTGTCTGCTTCACATAAAATGTGCCATATACATATGTACACTCAGGGAAAAAAATCGTAAAACCAAAGAAAATACACTTTCCCACACAGACTTTTATTGGTTAAATTGTGCCCAAAGATAAAACATCCTTACGGCAAAGGCACAAAGATTGTTAAATTCCCATGAAAAATATACTTTATATTAAAGAGTTAAATTCTTGTGACAAAGATGTACGTCTTTAAAAAAGTCGATTTCTTTAAAACTATCTTTGTATGTCCGCCTTTTTTTTCTATTACTCACCCCTTCTCCACTCTCCTTCCCACCCCCTCCCCCTTCCCCTTGACACCTAACCAATACGATTTAATCTAGTGCTAATTACAACTTATACATATTGATACATCAATTGCCTTATATAGTACTACATATTGCGAATATATATATAAAGTAATTGCGAACTATAAGCGTGTGTATTTTTAAGAAAAATATGATTTTGTAGAAAAAATTCTTTAAGTTATAGACTTTGTCTTTGAAACAACGCTGCTAAGTTTCAAAAAAACAAAGAAAATTTGTTGATTTTGCGTACTTTTTTCTTTGTTAACAAAGAATAAAATCGTTATAGTTAATAATTTGTGTTTACGGCAAATATTTTTTGATTGATTTAGCTTCAAAGAACTTCAGTCTTTTGTTTCAAAGATGAAGCAGTTGCTTAGTTAAAGAATAAATCATTAATGCAACGATCTTTTCTTTGTAGCAAAGATATTTTGGTTACAGTCTTTTAACAACTTTTTTCTTTGATTTTAAGGCGTTCAATTTTCTCAGTGTATGACTTTTTAATAATAGGACTTTTAAAATAGGACTCATAAAGTAGGACATTTTTATAATTTGTAAAAAGTTTAGGTCAACTTATTTAAAAACTTATTTTATTTTGTTGTATACATCGCCAACTGAGAAATTTAGCTTCTAAATTAACCCAGATATGCCTTAATGTTAATCTAAAACCAAAACAAACTTATCTCACAGCAATTGTACTTTAAATATGATTAAAAAAACCATTTTTAAACTTAGATTAAATTTTTTTATATACAAAAGGTGAGTTTTAGGTCGTCCTATATATAGGACATTAGGCAAAATAACAATGTATAAGGCACCTATATCACATTTTGAGCATCTAGTAGTGGTTTTTTAGTGGCAAAAACCGCATCGAGTTTGTTTTTCCTATGGAACAACGAAATGGTCCAGTTGGTCATATCGTACAACTTCACCTTCCTTTTTGACACGTTGGCCTTTTTTGATTGTTGTTCAGCTATGATGTGGCAATAACTCGTCTTAATTTCAAATGGTCTAAACTTCTTCCAAGTTTTCGATCTAAATGCCAACCATTCTGAACCGCCACCCAGTGGTCAAAATAGGTGTTTTTTTTTTGGAAAAAATTGTGTAACTTTTGAACCAGAAAAAATAAAAACAAAATTGTTTGTCAGATTAAGAAAAGAATCGGTTATGATAATCTTTTAAAACAAAAGTTTAAAAGACCTCAGTTTTTTTTCAAAAAAAAATATCAAAAATGGTACTTTTTAAATTCAATAGCAATGATTGTAAAGTGATTAAACTTTTGATTTAATTCGAAAAAAAGATAACTTTAATGCACTCAATGATAACACCATTAGTTTTTCATTATATTTCATTAAGACGGTAACAAAAAAATGCATTTAAGAATGTTCATGTGACGCGTTTAGTAGTACAAAAAGAAACTAATAAAAACAATTATATTAAGTAAATTTTTTTATATATACATACTATTCAATTTAAAAAAAATAAAGAATCTAGAGTAGGTTATTTTCGATAGTCCTCATTGAGATTTTTAAATGCATTCAAGAAAAAATTTTAAAAATTCGACGAGATTTGATGAAAATTCTTTACTGCATGTTTACATAACTTTTACTGCATTATCAAGTTCAAAAAATGTTTTTTTTTTAGGCTTACGCCTTATACTCGTTATTAACTGATCTGATGAAATCAATAACTGATGCATCACAAGTTGCAATTCTACTACATATTCTGGAATGCATTTATCTAAATTTTTTATAATCCTTATTTCTCGCTTCTTCCGCCTCTTCGAAAAGAAGTACAACAGGAAACACTGTTTCAGGAAACAGTTTCTATTATTTCTTTGCCACGCAATAGAACATTGAGAACTGTTACTGGCGTATAGTGTCAATTGTATTCATTCACAAAACGCTCAGCAGTTTTAAATGCATAATCACCAAACTTATTAGAGCTGATAGTTTGCCCACAAGTACTAGCTTGTAAAATTATACGGAATCGTTTAACTAACTCCAGCTTCACTCCAGCAATATCATCAACCATTTTAGGATATGAAAAAATCTTCTTGAAGTATTTCCGTCAATTGTCGTTCGTGTGCATTGCTTAACAACATCAAAAAACAATCCTAATTTTTCCCGAAATGCTTTCTGAATTCTTGTTTTATTTTTTTAATTTTGAATCACGCCATCATCTATGCATGTTAGCTGAGCATTTTTTTAAAGGTAAATTATAAGCTATATTTAAAAAAAACATTACCCAGTTTTAGTACAGTATCCGACAATAAGCATACAGACTAAATTACCAAAATTTAGCCCAATTGACGAAAACCGTAGGAAATATGGCATTTTTAGTAATTTGTGGGCGGTAAAAGGGGGTGTGACAGAAATTTAAGCGTTCTCGTACTTGAAAAAAATATACTGCCAAAATTTCAGCTCTATCGGCTCAGTAATTTTGAAGTTTCCAGCCATCACACAGACATCGTTTTGCTTTTTGTATACATAGATTATTGGCTATATCTTTTGATTGGTAAATGATACCAAGATAATTTTTTCTAAAAAATTAATTTTTTAGCTTGCTTATTTTTTCAAAAATATAAAAACACAATATTGGAAAAAAAAATTTTGTTCGAAAAAATCAAGGGGTAGGCCTTGTTTTTTGAATCACAAAAATGGTTTTTAATTTTTGCGTAAAATTGAAAAAACTTTTGCTTATAAATGTTATAACTTTAAAATAGAGTTAAAAATTTGTGAATTTGAAGTTAAATTATATTTACAACAAAAACAAATTTTGAGCCTTTTTTGAGGAAAACTCCAAAATTTCAGACCTTTTTTGAAAAAATATTTAAAATATATACTTATACTCAACTAACGGTATTTTTGCAATAAGGTTTTCATAGTACTTTGATGAAGCTTTAAGACAAAAAAAATTTAACAAAATGTATACAAAAGCAGCGGAGATATTTGACTCGAAAGTCTCAAAATTAAATTTCTGATTGTTTTTTTCTCATTTTTCAGCAACGATGTTGCATTAAATATATCGTTGTAGTAAAAATTTTCATAGTTTTCAAGATATGTTCATGTTTTTGATGTGAAAATAACGGAAATTATTTTTATTTTACTAAATTTTAGAAATATTTTATATTTTGTAAATAAGTGCACATGTTGTGCACAACCTAAGTGCACAACCTAAGAAAACAACTAAAAATATGCGATTTTGTAAAAAATTTGTACTACAGCACCATCTGGTGTTCAAGGTGGTTTAAAGAAAATAGTGCTAAAAAAAAGATACAGTATACCGTGTATACAGTAAAGAAGTGAAAATTCTTCTTTGTATACTCTTTTTCTCTTCTAGAATAAGAACCATTTTAGTGTAAAGGCTCGATTATGCAATCGTAAAGCTACGCAACGTAACGTGGCATAGAGTTCTATCTGGAATAGAACTCATCGCTGCGCTAGGTTACGTTACGATTTCACTAACCACTTATACTTATTTTTCATAAGATAGAACTCTACGTCACGTTACGTTGCGTTGCTTTACGATTGCATAATCGAACCTTAAAAGAAAAGAGAAAACTTTTTAAGCAAAAGAAATTCAATAAAAAGTTTTTATAAAATAATATTCTGTATATTTAATATTCATTGGTATGCACCTATGGCCGAAAAGCAATTAACTTGATAACCAATTTGCGTCGTATTTACATATAGATGTGAATACAGAATACTTACTTACTTACTTATCTGGCGCTTACAACCGTAAGTCGGTTTTGGCCTCGTATAAGAAATTGCGCCAGCCATTTCTGTTCTGCGCTTGCTGGCGCCAGTTGGAAACACCAAGCGTGGTCAGGTTATCCAACACCTGATCCTTCCAACGAAGATGTGGGCGTCCTCTTCTGCGTTGACCACCACCGGGCACCGAATCGAATATTTTTTTCGCTGGAGCGTCGTTTTCCATTCGCTCAACATGACCTAGCCAGCGGAGCCGCTCGATTTTAATGCGCTTAACTATGTCGATGTCAGCGTACAGCTCATACAGCTCGTGGTTCCATCGAATTCGGTACTCGCCATTGACGCAGATTGGACCGAAGATTTTACGAAGGATCTTTCTGTCGAAGGCTCCCAGAGTCTTTTCATCAGAACTGCTCAACGTCCAGGTTTGTGCTGCATATAATAGGACGGGCATGATTAGTGACTTATAGAGCGTGAGTTTTGTTCGTCGATAGAGGGCTCTGCTTCTCAATTGCCTACTCAGCCCAAAGTAACACCTGTTGGCAAGAGTTATCCTTCGTTTTATCTCAATACTAACATCGTTGAAAGAGTTAATGCTGGATCTCAGGTAGACGAAGTCCTTAACAACCTCGAAGGAGATGTTGTCAACAGTGACGTGGTTTCCAAAACGCTGGGACTGTTTATTTGTTGACACTAGGTATTTCGTCTTATCTGCGTTCACTGCAAGACCCATTCGACTCGACTCTTTCGCTAATCTGGAGAATGCTGCACTGACTTCGCGCGTATTATGGCCAATGATATCGATATCATCAGCATACGCCAGCAGCATAATACTTTTGTAGAATATCGTGCCGCTGCGTCTCAAATCAGCAGCTCGGATGATCTTCTCCATCATCAGGTTGAAAAAGTCGCACGATAAGGAATCACCTTGTCTGAAACCTCGTTTGGTATCGAATGGAGGAGTGAGATCCTTCCCGATCTTAACTGTGCTGCTGGTGTTGCTCAGTGTCATTCTGCAAAGACGGATGAGCTTTGCAGGAATACCAAATTCAGACATGGTGGAGTATAGATAATTCCTTATAGGACTGTCGAAGGCGGCTTTATAATCGACAAAAAGATGGTGTGTGTCGATCTGTTGTTCTAGGGTTTTCTCCAAGATTTGTCGTAGCGTAAATATCTGGTCTATGGTGGATTTACCAGGTCTGAAGCCACACTGATAAGGTCCAATCAGCTGGTTTACGATGGGCTTTAGTCTTTCACAAAGTACGCTCGACAGGACCTTATATGCGATATTCAGAAGGCTTATCCCACGCTAGTTGGCGCAAATTGTGGGATCGCCTTTCTTGTGGATTGGGCAGAGCACACTGAGGTTCCAATCGTTTGGAATGCATTCTTCCGACCATATTCTGCATAGAAGCTCATGAATGCATTTAAATAGAGCTTCGCCTCCATTCTTGAAGAGCTCAGCCGGTAAGCCATCGGCTCCTGCGGCTTTGTTGTTTTTAAGCCGAGCTATAGCTTTCAAGACTTCACTATGGTCGGGCAGCGGAACTTCAACGCTGTCGTCCACAATTGGGATTTCCGGGATATCATCTCTATTGGCGGGATTGTTGTCGACGTCACCATTCAGAAGCCTAGAGAAGTGTTCCCTCCACATCATCAGTGTACTCTGGATATCTGTCACTAGATTCCCATTTTCATCCTTGCAGGAAGAGGCCCCGGTCTTGAAACCATCGGCCAGGCGTCTTATTTTTTCGAAAAATTTTCGGACCTCATTCCTGTCACCATGCATCTCAATTTTCTCGCACTCACGCATTTCTGCTTCCCTTTTCTTTCGCCTGAAAATGCGTCTCTCTTCCCTCCTCTTCTCTTTGTATCGCTCTTTAGCAGCACGCGTTACAACCGACTGCAGGGTGGCTTTGTAGGCGGCGTCTTTTTCTGCAGTGGCGTCGCGACACTCTTGGTCGTGCCACTGGTTTCGGCGAGGGCGGTGATAGCCTATCACCTCTTCGGCAGCCGTACGCATAGAGTGGGAAATGTGATTCCACTGCGCGCATATATCGTCGATCGGAGGAGTGCTTTCTTGAAGCAGGAGTGAGAGTCGAGTAGCGAAGTCTTCGGCTGTTTGCTTTGATTGCAGCTTTTCGACGTCTAGCTTTCTCTGTGCTGGATTGCGCGCATTCTTGGTTGCGCACAGGCGTGTACGGATCTTGGCTGCGACAAGATAGTGATCCGAGTCTATATTGGCACCACGGATCGTGCGTACATCTAAAACACTGGAAGAGTGCCTTCCGTCAATCAAAACGTGATCAATTTGGTTACGCGTCTTTTGATCAGGAGACAGCCAAGTTGCTTTATGAATATCGAGATGCTTGAATCTAGTGCTACTAACGACCATGTTTCGCGCTGCGGCAAAGTCAATCAGCCTCATTCCGTTATCGGAGGTATTGTCGTGGAGGCTGAACTTTCCGACTGTTGGACCAAAGATATTTTCTTTTCCCACCTTGGCGTTGAAGTCACCAAGCACGATTTTTATGTCGTGGCGGGGGCTGCGCTCATAGGCCTCTTCAAGGCGCTCGTATAAGCTGTCTTTGGTATCATCGTCCTTGTCTTCTGTCGGAGCGTGCGCACAAATCAGGCTTAATTGAAGAATCTTGCCTTGACACGGATTATGGCAAGTCGTTCGTTCACAGGTGTGAATCGCAGGACATGATGCCGTAGTCGCTTGCCAACCACGAATCCGCATCCAAATTCGTGCTTCTCCGCATGGCCGCTGTAGTAGATATCACAGGATGCTTGCCGTAAGCAACCCTGTCCCTTCCATCGCATTTCTTGGATTGCAGTGATATCAGCTTTGTATCTTTCTAAGATATCGATCAGTTGGATAGAGGCACCATCCCAATTAAGGGTTCGGACGTTCCAGGTACATATCCGTAAATCATTGTCAGTTTTTCGTTTGCGGTAGTCGTCATCAGATTTGGGGATAATTTTTCTCTTATTTCTTATGCGTTTCATTGAAATTTTGTTTTTACGTGGTGGGCTTCAAACCCAACGCACAACCCTTTAAAGGCAGGGGTAGCCCGCCGCTCACATTAGCCGTCAAACTAACGGTTGCCAGTTTGCCGTTTCTAGAGGACACCACGCAGAGGTTTGAGTCGACTTGAGACGAGTTCGACATGGATAATGCTGGCCTCACCAGGTTGAGGCAGTCAGACACGTTGCCATGTGAAGATCGCCCCCTTGACCCTCACGCGTTGCCTTGTGAGGATCGTCCTCCGAATACAGAATACAACTTGATATATTTTTAGTTCAACATATATATGTACGTATTAATATTACTTATATCAAACATATTATACTTACTATTATTGTTAATATTTCGATATAAAATTATATAACTACAATATGTATAAAATAGTTATCTATTGAAAGAACTTATTCCAACTTTTCTTGCGCACAGTGTCAAGTTAGCGTCATGGGCGACAGCATATGCTTCATGAATTTGGGTTTTTATATAATTTTATATCGCAATATTATGAATAATAATATAATATGTGTAATATGAGCAAAATTCATAGAGGTTATATTAATATATTGAATTAAAGATATACCAACGTTGGTATTCTAAAAAAATATTGGCATGGCAGCCCTAGTATGAGAGTTTACTTTGCGAAAATCATAATGAGCTCAGGGCAACTCTCTTATTCACTTCTGCTTCGCTGAATTTTTCTCTCTTCTACCCGAGTCATGGCAACCCCCCTGTCTACCACACATAGAACGCAATCAGCACACAATCTGCGGCTTTTGCCACCCAGCGGTAATCGAAGCGTTTCAAAATCTGAAGCGCTTTTTAAGTAAACCAAATTCATATTAGGTCTGTTTCCGTACTCTACACTGTGTAAGATTTGTGTAAGATGTGTGCAAGAGAGTAAAAACGAAATCTGAGAATAGTTGCAAAAGTACGGAAACAGCTTCTAGTAAGTTTCAAGCACAAGACAGCTGATTTTGACTGCAGACGGCAGCACAAAATTTAAAACACTTTCCCTCAAATTATTACAAGTAATTTTTAATGCAAAACTTAATTGTTGTTAAACAATTACTTAATTTTTATTTCTTATTATTTATTTATTGTGCGTAAATTTCTTTTTTGGTACACAATTTGTGAATTTATTTATCGCAAAACATAAACAATTATGAAATGTAATTTGACATTTTCTTCTTATTGATGCTTGTTCTTACTTTACTCGAAGTCTCGAGTTCTAGCACTCTCTGTGCACTTTGCGTGCTCGAGAGAGCGATTATAAAAATAAAATATGCTTGTTCTTCTTCTCCCATTTTAAGCACAGAAAGTACGGAAACAGAAAAAAGTGTCCCACAAGTTACACAGTGTGCGTACGGAAACAGACCTATTAAAATTTATATTGGATATCCTAGGATGAAAGCGCTTCTTAACAAACAAATAGTTAAAAAGCTCTTTAAAAAAAAACAAAAAACAATGCGAGAAAATTTTTTTCGCCGAATCGCCGCCTAAGAAGTTTCACTTCAAAAACTCATCGTACCTGAAAACTACTGTATACCAATTTTCATTCTAATCGAATGAGCGGTTTGGGAGTTTTAGGTGGTTTTGCAAAAAATTTGTACTATAGCGTCCTCTGGTGTTCAAGATAGGTCAAAAAAAGATAGTACCAAAACACTCAACGTACGTGAAACCCACTGTATACCACTTTTCATTCTAATCGCATAAGCGGTTTGTGAGTTTTAGAAGTTTTGTAAAAAATTTGTACTACAGTGCCCTCTGGTGTTCAAGGTGGATTAAAATTGATAGCCCACAAACACGCACCGTACCAAAAAACTTCTATACACAAATTTTCATGCTAATCGGATGAGTAGTTTAGGAGTCTATTGCATAGTTACAAACATAAGCTCCTTTTTTATATATATAGATAAAGGTCGTGTTTAATTTACGGACTTTTCAATATTTTGGCATCCCTTGCGGGGAACCTTCTCCCTGCGTATTTATTTTTATTAAAATAAAACATTTTGCTTTACAACGAACTTCATTTTGGCGATAGGAAAACCACGCTGCAATTACGTAATCGTTGCAATAGACGACACATCGATTGCATCATCATTATTCAATCACACACTTTTAACGTTAACTTTTCAGAATTTTCATGTATTAACATGGCATTGGCTAAAGAAGAGTGCTCGACAACAAACACAGGCTAGTGAAATCCTTCATGCGAGACATTGTGAAGCTGCCAACCATGCATGTAGGGTCTGCAGCCATCATGCAAAAAATTATGGATTGCGTCACGGAATCTATTCGCTCGTTGAAACAGCTTGGCCGTCCAACTGAGCACTGGGATGACTGACTCGTGTTCATCATAACAGAGCGTATGGACCCCGTCACTGTTAGAGATTGGGAAATATCTCTTGACTCCACCAGCGTAATCCCAACCATGCAAGAGTTAATGAGCTTTTATTAAAATCGGATTCAGGGCCTAGAAGCAGTGATGTCGGCCAATAAGTCAAAACCAAAGGACGCAAATAAGGTCCAAACGCCTCATTCTATAAGCAACCATCAAACCAACATCGGCCGCTGTCAAATCTGTTCTGGAAAGCACGCACTGATGTACTGTGCATCATTTAAGGCACGTTCGGCTCAAGACAAATTGGATTTTGTATTAAAGACTAAGCTTTGCAAAAATTGTCTCAAATCCAATCACACTCTCAGCGACTGCAAGTCATCTTACTTTTGCCAAAGATGCATGCAAAAGCACCACACATTATTGCATGACAGTTTAGAAGATCAATCAAAAGGAGTCGCAATGCATCATGCAAGCATGACCCCAACATGTCAACAACAACAAAGAAAAAGTGAGAATCCATGTGCAGATTATACATCAGTTCTGCTTGCAACAGCTCTAATTGGAGTTAAATCGACATCTGGCCATTACCTCCAATTACGTGCGTTACTAGACAACGGCTCTCAAGCATCATTTATCAGCGAATTTGCAGCGCAACAGCTTCATCTGCGAAAAGCGCGAGTCCAGTTATTGGTGTAGGTGGATCAAATGTCGGCAAATCTACTGGATTGGTCGAATTATCTTTAACATCTCTAATGGAACGTCTAATGAATACGTCAGTGTGCTATATTCCTCACCATGGCGTCTATAAAGAATCTAGTTCCACGACAAAGCTTCGGACAGTATTCAATGCTGCAAGAAAATACAAAGCCGGCATTTCCTTAAACGACTGCCTACACGTGGGTCCTAAAATGCAAAACAATTGGTGCTCAATCATTCTCAACTGATATTGAGAAGTGCTATCGTCAAATCCGAGTGGACAGTGCAGACGCCGATATGCAGCGTATCGTATGGCATGATGAGCAAGGTGCACCGTGTATTTACAGATTACTGACCGTTACTTATGGACTAAACTGTTCGCCATACTTGAACATCAAGGTGCTGCATACACTTTCTGTGGAGATGTGGAGAGGAGGAGAAGAATTTTCCAGCGGCATCAAAGGTTTTAAGAGAAGCTTTTTATATGGATGACTGTTTGTATGGGGCAGGTACTGTTGAGGCAGCTGTAAGTTTACAAGGTCAGCTTCAGAAACTATTGCAAAGTGGTGACTTTGTTCTTCGAAAATGGAATTCAAACTCTGCTCAATTCATGCAGAGGCTCATCGTGGATTTGGTCATGCACAAAGAATCTAGCTGTGACCTGAATTTAGACCGCGAGACGAAAGCATTGGGTATATATTGGTTCTGTGACTCTGACAGCATCGGCTATAAGGTAAATGTCACACCAACGATAGGACCTGTTACAAAGCGCCAACAACTTTCAGATGTGGCGAAAATTTTCGATCCACCTGGACTGCTGGCTCCAGTCGTTATTACAGTCAAATCTATAAGTCAAAAGTTATAGCTGTCAGGTTGCGACTGGGATGACCCTTTGCCAGAACCTTTTCAACTGGAATGGCAAAAGTTTCGCAACGAACTAACACAAGTCGAGAGTTTACATGTTTTTTCTGATGCATCCACTGCTGCGTATGCTGCAGTGGCATATCTTCGAACAGAAACAATGCAAGGTGAAACCATTATTTCTATATTAATGGCCAAAAACAAAAGTGGCTCCTCTCAAGAAGATTACAGTGCCCTAAAAAAAAAAAAATAAATAAATTACTGGCCATTTCAGCCCTTGAAAGGACTTTGACCTAGCTTCTTAGGATCAATTGTGTTGTGCGTGTTATTAAGTTTGTACACAATTGATCGAGAAATGGACCTACAGGCTTAACGCCGACTCCGAACGGCGATGAACGAAATGTTCTTATTCTCAAGAAGCTTTACATGGCATTTTGATTACTCTCTTTGCCATTGTCTGCAGAGGGGTGGCGGCCGTACAGAAAAATTATTTTAATTCAAATAATTTTCTGTCGCTGCTGGGGCTGCAGGTTCGTTGACATAGCGGCCACGCACTTTAACCAACTACGCCACGGACGCCACGATTACAGTGCCCTACCTAGAGTTAAATGGTGCTCTACTCGCAGCTAAATTGGCTGCCAATATCCAAGGAACCTTGCAGCATCCATCTCTACAAATTTATTGCTGGTCAGACTCAAAGACAACACTTAGCTGGATTCGCTCAAACCCAGGACAGCACAAGCAATATATCAGTAATCGTGTTACGCATATCCAGGCGCTCACTTCAATCAATGTTTGGAAGTATGTGCCTACAAAAACAAACCCAGCAGACGTGGCGTCTCAAGGAGTTTTCCCGTCGCAGTTGGCAGGACTCAAAACCTGGTGGAAAGGACCTCCATGGCTGTCTGAAAAAATGGAAAGTTGGCCAGATCAAAACATTATTGGAACTATTTACAACGAAGGAGACATCGTTTCACTACTGTCCACACTTGCAAGTAGAAGGAACGAATTTGCGGAAGACCTCCTGAGCAAGTTTTTCAGTATTAACACGCTTCTAGCAGTCACAGCTTGGTGTCAACGTTTCACGGACACAGCATTGAATCGACCTCATGATACAACATTGTACACGACAGCAACTGAACGTGCCACGTCGCTGAAATTTTGGATAAGGTACGTTCAAAGTAAACATTTTTCTAACGAAATTTCTTGTCTTATCAACAGTAAGCCAATAAATTCACAAAGCAAGCTTCTCAAACTGAACCCAATACTTGATGAGGAGGGCATACTTCGGCTTAATGGGCGTCTTAAGAATTCGGAGTTGCCCCCTTCCGAACAACGCCCAACCATATTACCTAAAGATGATTAGATAAGTGCTTTACTTATCGCCCAGAGCCACGAAGGCATCTTGCATGGTGGTGTTCAAGTCCCACTTAACCAGTTACGTAGACGATTTTGGCTATAGGAGCGCGATCATCAGTCAAAAGGTATATTCATTGATGTTTGAAATGCTTTCGCCAAAGATGCAGTGGAGCAATTTAAATTATGGGCAGCCTACCTAAACACCGTTGCACTGCAGCCAAAGTATTTTCTCATTGCGGACTGGATTATGGTGGGCCTTTTCAGATTCGAACCACAAAAGGAAGAGGTCACCACTCACACAAAGGTTACGTCGCTTTGTTCGTGTGTTTTAGCACGCGAGCTGTTCACCTCGAGTTGGTCAGTGACTTAACTACTGATACGTTTCTCGCAGCACTTCGAAGATTTTTCGCTCAACGAGGATACAGCAGTGACATTTACAGTGACTGTGCCACTACCTTTGTGGGCGCCAATTCAATTCTAAAAGAGGACTACGCAGCATTTCGTAAACAACTCGAAGAAGCAGCCCGTGTCGTATCTTGCCATGGTGTCACTTGGCACTTCATACCGCCTGGGTCTTCAAACTTTGGAGGTTTCTGGGAGGCTGGCATCAAAATTATGAAGCATCATTTAAAGCGAGTTGTTGGCGAGGCAACGCTAACATTCGAAGAGTTCTATACCATTTTAAAACAAATTGAGGCTGTAATGAACTCGAGGCCTCTGTCTGCCATATCAGATGATCCAAGCGATTTGACGGCGCTGACTCCGGGACATTTTTTGGTGGGCGGTCCCCTTATAGCCGTGCCTTAACCGACGCTTCTTGATCTTAAAACAAGTCGACTTAAGGAGTGGAAACAGCTTCAGCAGATGCAACAAGACTTTTGGAGACGATGAAGCTGCGAATATTTGCAAGAACTAAATGTGCGACGAAAGTGGAACCAACCTCAAAATAACTCAAAGGTAGATGATTTGGTTTTAAGACGGGACGAGCGTGCTCCTCCATCCCATTGGTCAATGGGAAGAGTCATAGAGGTTCACACAGGAGCTGATGGTATTGTAAGAGTTGCCACTGTTCGCACCCAATCCTCAACACTCAAACGCGCTATTTCAAAACTTGCTGTTTTACAGCTTCTAGATAACTCAAGCCGATAAGGTGGGCGGCCAAAGCCGCGATCGAATCATATGTCGTCGCAATGCTTGGACGAGGTGGGCGGAATGTTAAGAATTCTGTTAATATATTCTTTCAATAAATCCCCATGAAGCGCTTTTGGCCCATCTGGCAACGCTTCTTAAAGCTTAACAACTTTGACATTCCTTTTGCAGTTGTTTTCGTTCACTTTTTAATATCTTGTCTTTTGGAGTTCTATTCTTTTTTTCTTTGCACAATCTCATTCTTATAAATTTGTAGCGATCAGTCGCAGTTTCGTTTAAGGCAAATAAATGGATTAATAAATAAATTCATCTTTATATAAAATAAACGTTGTGTTTAATTTACGAACTTTTCAACATGTTGAGAGTGAAATAAACGAAAATATGAATTAAAAATACTCATGTGGCTTATTAATGCAGTTAAAATTTTTTTTTATTTAGTTTTATTTACTCCTATTATCTTGATTAAAAAAAAATACCAATACGAATTATATTTTTTTATGTTGTTATGTTGTTATCTCCACTGTCATAGCGGCATGCAAAAGATAAAATCTTATATGTCAACAATTTTTTCCAAATAAATAAAATAAAAAAAAAAATAAAAAAATAAGTCAGTGATGCACAGTGTTGGCAAACCTTCCAATACAAGCGCAACATTTTTGTTTTAGTATGTCTGTGCGAGCAGAATACTGAAAAAAAAAAATACTTTTACACTCATTGAGTAAAATTATAGCATAAAGTGTTTTTTGATAGATAGATTGAGGCTCGTAATAAGGGTTTAAATGGACCCATAAATGGACTCATAAATACTTAATTTTGTAGCATAACAAACGCAAATATTATTATTCGGTAACACTGTCAGTGGTATAGATATGGTTTTAGAATAAGGGAGACATGTTGTAACTATTCACGTGATAATTTTTTACCAAATTTTACCCTTAAATCTCTACGTAGCTCATGGTAATTTTTTTTAATACTTCCTCCATTACCCTTATGAGCAAGTGGGATTCATCCCCCTTATCAAATCCCTGCTGAGCCACTGGGCTACGTAAATATTTTAACGCGAAATCAAGGTGAAAATTAGAACTTATTTTTGGCATATGCCTATACTAAAATCACCTTGGTCACCCGGGTGGGTATTGGTAAACGACGTGTATAAAAATCTCTGGTATGGCGAAGGTTAATTACAAATATTTTTTTGCGAAAAGGCTTTAAAAGATAAAGACAAGAGATGCATAAGAACAAATTATATGAATTGTTTTTTCTCTTACTATTTTGTTGAAAATATAAAATAATTAAATAAAATAAATAAAACTGTAGTCCTTTTTGTCAAATGTGCAAATGTGCCTTAAAATAAAATGCTAGTCGAAGTTTTAGAAATTTCAAGCTCAAATCGAATGTAATAATTTTTTAACTTCATATTTAATTTTATTTATATAATATTAAATAAATGTAAATATCGATCTCTGTTAACATAAATGAATTCTTAAAAATGTTTTTTAATTTTTATTTAAACCCATATATATCGAACATAAATAAAAACGATTATAAAAAAATAATAATTATTCTAGTATTGATTTGAAGAGAATGACGATTTTTTGACGTTTTTGAATGTATGAAATGACGTTTTTGACGTTTTTCACTTCGTCAAAATGACGTTTTTATTTTTTTTTAATGGCAACTCTGCAGTTCGGTACCTTCGCACACACGACTTGTGTGTGAAAGCCGAGCGGCGCCGTAAGCATCTCGTGTGCATCACTGGTGTAAGTGAACGTATCAAAATTAAATTTTAAAAGTCAAAGTATTCAGAAAAGTCTTTGTTCAATTTTAAATAAAAAATTACGTTTTTGAAAGCTTTAAATTTACGTGACTTTCATGAATTTTCTAAAAACAACTTAACTTTTATATTAAAATCTGTGAATTGAGAGTTCATATTCAAAAATTTTTTTCAAGATTATCATGTTTATATTTTGAACAATGTAACATTTAAAAACAGACTTTTTTCCACCCATTAACCACTGTGTGTCATATCAATGCAATGGGTAAGCAGTGAGTAAGTATTTTTTCCCTATAATGGAAATTCTATACAAGCTTAAGTTTTGATCCGACCGATCGACTCCTGTCATATTGGAGTTGTACATTAGGGCGTAACGAAAAATTTAGATCGTATTCTAAGAGGTCTCAAAAGTTGCATGGGGTTGTCCAGATCACCCTAAAAAAATTTTAAGGAAAAAAAAGGATGTCTTCCTGCACCGCAAGGACAAAGTTGTTTTTTGAGGAAAACAATTAAAAAATAACGACCTTAAAATGCTTTGACTTTTATAAAAAAAACTACGTATGTCTTAAAGCAAAAGTAGGTATGGGTTTAAACTAACAATAAATTGCTAAATACGATGCCACTCACGATTCTTATCCACAGTGTCCTGTGTGAAGGATATTCGAACCAAAAGTTGTAATCGAGATAACACAGAACTTTTGATTGTTACTCAATAGTATAAATTTTGGTGGTATTGATTATACTGTTAACGTATTCCTTAAAGTTGGCGAATTAATAATATGCATAATTTATGCATATGCATTTTCCCATTTTTGAGAAATGTATACTTGAATGCAATTTTTTAACTTTTTAAAAAAAATGAATATAAAATTTTATATCTCGGGTACCAGAAATGGTACCGAAGAAACTTTGCTCAATTTGTATTCTTCATATATTTCGTAACAACACCCTGTCTAAAAGTATTATTTTAAAGTACCATATCCCTCGCATATCCCTCCTCGCATAAAAAGCCATTTTATCAAAAAAAAAAAGCGAATATTTTCTGTTAAAAATATAACGAAAACGTTTTTACAGATAAACATTTTATTGATTGCTTAAGACTTTGAATATACTTTGGTTCGGCCGTGGGGGTATTTTAACTTCGGCCCAGTCGAAGATCATTTCTTACTAGTTTCTTTAGAATTCGAAACAAAGGCCTTACTTTTACAAATTTGTCAGCGCTGTCCAAGTCACAATTGTTGCACACGTATAAATTATAAAAAAATAAATTTAAACCTATCTCTGGCTATTGCTTTCGACACCAAGGCATTGTGACTATCACTGTCGCGCTCTCAAAACATCCGTCTTCTTGGTACATTGATATATCTGTGTTTTTTTGCAAATGTATTGCTTTTATTCCAAATAAGATATATTACTTCCTCATCTAAAAACTTCGAGAAAAGTTGAAATGGACTTTCAGAAGATTTCATCAATTTCAGAAATATCCGTTACTGCCGGAGTCAAATCCTCAAATTGTATTTTTTTTTGCTTTTTCACGCATGATTTATCTCATAAGCTCAAAGGAACGTCGCACAGTGTGTAATTTGAATGATCTAGCGGAACTTAATTCTAAATGTTAACATAATTACTTGAAATATGGTTTGGTAATTCTCTAAGCCGCAATACAATTCTTAAGACAAAATAGGCGTGGTCGGAGCATTATCACGCCGACCTACCATATAGCGAAGAATAAAATATCCTTTTGTTATATTTTAAAATGAATGCATGCAAATTAATTGGTAACAGGTAAAATTATTAGTGGAAATAACCCAATTAAAGTTATCTTTACAGGTATTTTACCTGCAATGCCTACCTACAACAATTTTATTGATTTGGGAATGAAATAGAAAGTGTAAATTTTATATTGAATTTCAACATTTTCATAATTAGTTGTCGTCATAGTCTTCGTAATCGTCGTCATCGTCATCGTCGGAACTAGATTGGAGCAGTTCAGGAGTCTTCAGTAATAATAATGTCTCATTCGTGAGTGGATATCTTCTTCAATTTATTGGCTTGAATATATTGCGATTAGATAGAAGTTGATCTGATGATAGTCGGTGGTGGAGAATGTCTCTATTGCAATCTTTTCGGCAAGTTTTTCGGCTGAAATTTTCACGAATTCACCAGTATTCTTTGTTGCTTACTTCCTGAGCATCTTCTTATAACTGTCCCAGAGGCAAAATGCAAGCATTTATTATCACTTAAGAACGGGGTAGTATTTTATGAATGCTTGCAGGCATATAGTACCAGGAGTAATGTTGAAAATATATTTCTTTTGTTTCGCGTGCATAGGTGGAAAACTTTATTGCATCTATCTAGGGTATGCAAAAATTCGACATTATAAAAAAAAACGGTTTCGAATAGTACAATTTTTACAAAACCGGTTTTCGAATTATTCGACCAGAAAAAAACCGACAAACCGGTTTTTTTTTTTCAAATAAAATAAATGTTTTACTTTTTTTACCCACATATATCTATGCAGTTTGTATTTAACGAAAATAGCAACCGGGAAAACCGGTTTTTTTAAAAAAATTAAATAAATGTTTTACTTTTTTACCTACTTATATCTATGTAGTTTTTATTTAACAAAATTAGCAACTATTTTTTAATAAATTAAATAAAGGTACTTATGCAGTACTACCCAGTGAACTATAAGCGAAGGTTTTGCGTAAGGTGAGAGTTTTTCGAAAGTGTTTGGGTAGAATTTTTTTATTTTTGATCTTTTATTTTGTTGCTTAAAAGTGCTTGAAGATTAAATTCGTGAAAATAAAATAAAAGTTCATAAAAAACTTACTTAGTTTTCTATGGTTCTTTTTTAAGCAATTTCCGAACAAAAAAATTAAATTTATGGTTATTTTTTAACTCATTTCCGAACAAACAAGGTTCATTTTTGATACAAAAAAGTTTCGTTAGTGAGTGCTGAAATAGAACGTTTCTACCCGAAATGGTTCATAAATGAATTCGAAAATGGTAGTTTTGATTCACTGGGTATAATTATGTTTCGAGTTTTTCTTTCAATCTCTTTAACACATGTTTTATATCTTTTAATGATTATTTCTATATTTGTACTTAATGCTTTTAGATTTTTTTGGGCATTTCGTACAATAAGCCTTGTTGAATTTCCTATCTTTTTCTAAATACTTCTGAGTTCATGTCAAGCTGTTTATAATTCAACATTTTTTTAAAAAAGAATGCATTATAAACTAAAAATCATGTTTAACATACATTAAATACGCCAGCCGCTTGCGCTTGTAAATGCTGTTTTAACAAAAGAAAGCAAAAAGGAATGACCAATGAAAGGAATGAAAGCAATGAAAGCATATGCTTAAACGAGCTCAAATAAAGCAAAATGAAGTAGAAGCCAGAGATAAGAAATGTTAGAAACGTTAAAAAAAAATAAAAATAAATAACTGGCCATTTCAGCCCTTGAAAGGACTTTGACCTAGCTTCTTATGATCAATTGTGTTGTGCGTGTTATTAAGTTTGTACACAATTGACCGAGAACCGGACTTACATGTTTAACGCCGACTCCGAACGGCGATGAACAGAATGTTCTTGTTCTCAAGAAGCTTCACATGGCATTTTGATCACTCTCTGAGGTTTGCCATTGTCTGCAGAGAGGTGGCGGCCGTACAAAAAAATTATTTTAATTCAAATAATTTTCTGACCATACATAGCGGCCACGCACTTTAACTAACTACGCCACGGACGAAACGTTAGTGAAATCTAAAAACGTAAATTTTTACAATTTTCAATTGTGGATATATATTTCTTAACTATTCGAGTAGTCGAATAATTCGAGCCAAAAAAACCGGTTTTCGAATTTTTCGAAAATTGCGATTTTTAAAAAAACCGGTTCGAATAATAAAAAAAAAACCGAAACGCCGAATAATTCGAACCGGTTTTGCATACCCTACATCTATCTCAGACTCACTGGAAATGCTTCGAGTAATATTCGAAAACGATGTATAAGATCTTCGTTGAGTCCAGTAATGTTTGACAGTCTATGCATAGCATAAGAGCATTTGGAAATTTAAGCACAAGAGACTAGCTTAAGTACAAGTGATGACATCAAAAGCACTTCTCTATTGCTTTCATTAGTAACTATCAACTCTAGTGGTGACATTTTTTTAATGTTTCTATGATTTTTGTAATAATGTATTTGTTGACGCGTGCTGAAAAATATGAGCCCACGTTGTAATTCTATCATGATCTTATCAATCATAGGTTGATTTAATATAGTGTGTAAAAACAAGCATAATTTTAACAACGACAAATAAAGCCATTCTATTAAGTAGAGCTAAACAAAACGTTGAGCATTTTATATGGCAATCATTTCGAAATGTAAAAAACGCGTTAACAGAGGTTTTTCGAGAATGTAATAACGAGGTTGATAATGAGGTTTTTAATTAATAACTATATTTTATAATGACATGGAATTGTTTATTATATAGTAATATAATTTTTTTTCATTTATAATTTTTGTTAAACATTTTTTTTTACTACAGTTGATATTCTGATATTCTGAAAGAAGGTATTATGCTGACCATTTTCGTTGCGCAAAATTATTGTCCACCGTGACTGAGTAGATTACTTGGGTTAGGAATATTTTTCTTTACTAATTTGTTTGTTATAGAAAGTTATTTACCTCTTTAAAGCCTATAAGAAAAATTAAAACTAAAAATTAAACTTCCTATAAAGATTAATATTCTTAAACGCTAAATATCTTTAATACCTTAAACGTTCGATATATATAAATATCTCTTTTAAAGTCTTCATAAATGAGAACAGTTTTAAAATGACCAAAACCGTCTAAATATAAACCTCTGATAAAGCAATTTTAAAACTGTTTGCTCTCGTCTGAGCATAATAACTGTCAAAATAATTCAAAATACAGTACAATCTCATAAATTAGAACTCTCACACATTCAAACTGTCCTGAAATTAGAACCTGCTATTTCAATATTGAACGCTCTGCAATTAGAACCTGGTTCTTATATCTGGACGTTTTTTATTTATTAAATTCATAAGTGATCTTTGCTTATTGATATAAATATAAATAGGGGAATTATATGAGTTTTATGTTAAAAAAAAACATTAAATATTAATAAATAAAAATTCTTTTGTGTTAACTACATTTTTTTTTAACCAGTTTCATTATATTCTTTTATATTTCTGTGAAAAAGAAAAGTCCAGAAATTAGAACATTTCAGAACTTAGAACCACCGGTGGAACAAAGTGGTTCTAATTTGTGACAGTGTACTGTATATCAAACAATTGTAAATTGTAAACTTTACTTAAAAAGTAATACCGTACTTTTTGGACAAAAATTGTTAAAACTGTCAAAAGCGTGAGAGTAAGAAAAAAAATCTCTAAAAAATAGAGAAAAACACAAAAAGTACCAGAACGCTTTTCGGACTAAAATTGTGGAAACTGTCAAATAAAATTGTTTGTTTGACATGCAGGATCGTCCGTGCAGATGACATGATAAATTCTGAACGATGTTGAAATAAAAATTCTCAAATTAAAATTTATATTTAGTTTTAACACAATTTTTACCAATTCAATAGTTTTTATTTGTTCAAAGAACTTTTTATGTTTTGCAATTGTTTGCAACTTGTTAACAGTTAATTTTGAACAGTTTTACCATTTTTGCCAGAATAAATTTCTTGGACTAAAACTTTCAACTTTTGACAGGGTGAGGAAGTTTTTAACTTTCTCTTACCATTTTTTCGAGTATAGGAACGGTTTTCGGACTAAAACCTGCAAAATTGGTTATTTGGACTAAGACTTTAGAGTACGGGAACATACCTAATAAGTCTGTTCTCTTACTTTATGGACTTAAAGTTGTAAAGCTGTCAAAAGTGAGAGAATAGCCATCAAATTATCAGAGACCGAGGAAAGTATAAGATTTTCGGTTATAAAATTGTAAAATGGGTTAAACGTCAAACAAACCCGCTTGTTTTAGAAAATCCAAGAGCAATGTTTATTAATTTTGAATGCAAAAACAAAAACAAAAACAAAAAAGGAATTATGAAATAAAATTTGTAATAAAAAAAAATAATGTACATAAGAAAATTGTATATCTAAGACCTATGAAACTTTGAACCAATGTGCTGCATCGGCCATAAGAAGATGATTCAACGCTCTGTCTACGAAAGATATTTTTTATGAAATAAGTTTAAAAAAAAAAAAAAAAAAAATGTAAACAAATTCTCATTGTTTGCAGGTTCAATTTTATAATATTTAGTGATGCTGTACTTTTTTAAAAAAATCTTACAAAAAAAAAAAAAATAAAAAAATATATTAACATTTTTTTTGTGTCCTAGGAAACAGCTCATTTCAAACTGTTTGACACTTTTACCACTTTTGCCGGCAGAAATATCTCGGGCTCTAAAGGTCTGTTCCCGTACTTGTAAGTTTGTGAAAACTTTCGCTACTTTTTACTAATTTCTGTTTCCATACATCAAAAACTTGCAAAAGAGAGCGACAGTGAGAGCGTAAAACGTTTCCCCTCCTTGAGATAAGTTGCAAGTTTCTGCTACACAAATTTCGTGTAGTAAAAACTTGCAAGTTGTCAGGCATTGTCAGAACTGTTAAAATTTGCGCTAAAATCAAAAAAGCAAAACCAGAAGACAAATATTAAAATAAACTGTTCGTCAGGCACATTAAGAAAGATGCCACATACAACAATATTTACCTTTCTTTCCCACAGATTATAGTTTCAGGAAAAATTGTGAATGTGTTGGTGAATGTGATGAAAATGTCGGATTATGATGGTGAATGTGATGAAAATGTCGGTGCTATATAGAAATGTTGCTGACGTCTGTATAGAATTATTTCTAATTTGACGAGCGACAAAAGTGCAAATATGTATAAAGGTTTGTGTATGAGTGAATGAAACAAACGTATGATATTTCCAGATTGTTGACTCTTTCTTCACGTCGCGTCGTAAAGTCGTGTAGTCGTCAATGTGTTCAGTGCATAAATGTTCAATAGCGTTAAAAATACCTTTTGAATGATTCATATAAGAGATAATTCTAAAAATTGGTGAAACCTTCAATAAACCCTCGATTAAGTATTTTTAAATTTTGTTTGTTCTTATCTGATCTTATCTGAAATTTTGACAAAAATATATCAAATTACTTCAAAATATATCAAAAACCAACAATATGTCAAAAAAATTTTGAAAACGTTTGTTTATAAATGAGAGAATTTTTAAAAATGGCTGAAACGTCCCAGCAGAAAAGTGGACCAAATTTGAAATAGTTCTGAACTAGTTCCAGAAAGAACCAGCACTGGTTCCACTACAAAACTCTTTAACATTAAACGAACTGATGCTTTTTGTGGGTTGATGTCATAGGAAAAGATGCGCCAATTGTCCCCATAAACACTGTTTTCGACCATATTTGAATTAGTTGCATAAGGAACCTTTTTAAACTGGTTGCTTTCGCAGTAGCCTGAAAGTGGTTCTTTATATAACTAAAAATTTGTAAAAATTTAGTGTACTTGAGCAAAAGTCCTAAAGACCTGATTTGTACACCGAGAAAAAAAGCAATAGTAAAATCACCTAAGCCGGCTTGGGTAAAGAAAATTTTATTGACATTAGAAACTTATGGTTATTTACCAAAGTAATATATTGTTTAGTACATTGCTTTCACCCAAGCCAAGTATATAATATTTTAACCAATAAGGTAGGTAAACCACCGAAAACTTTGACACTTTACCAAAATGGTATGAGCAAAATTTGTCGCTAAATACTCCCTGCTTGTTATAGTTCTCGATTAGTTCTTGTAATGAAAATTATATAGCGTAGATGTGTAGCCAAGGTGCAAGGCTTCATGAGTGCATTTTGTTGGCATTAAATTAGATATATTTATAAGCGATCTAAATGCATAATTTTTTTTTACTTTGTAAATCTATGTTGTAAGCTTTGTAAATGTATGTTTATTTACATTAAATAGAACAGGTTTGCCTTAATAAAAATGAAAATTTTTGGTTCATTTTGTTTAGAAGTTTCACCTAAGTGCTTGGGTTATTTTGCACAACAGCAATATACAAAATTTGAAAACTATACTTTTGAAAACAAAACCATAGTCAACTCTTCTACACTGAACGCCGTTTGTGTTTTTTCTGAGCTGCTTCGAACTGCGCTAGAAATGAACTAGTGCACTTTTTCAATTGACTCCAAAAGATCTGCTGGGTCCCTCATAAGGAATTTTTTAAATTATTTACTCAATGATTATGAGCAAAAATATTGTCAAAAGTAATTAAAATAATTAAAATATGTGGAAAAAAAAATAATTAAAAATATTTAAAAAATTTCGAAATTATGTCAGAAAATTTCAAAATACATTACACGTCCAATATAAGGAATACCCGATTTAACAAATGTCCAATATAACGAACGTTAAATCTCTTCATTGACTATTCTATATAACGAATTGTTGTCATTCGATTTGACAAACACTTAAGGGCTTCTATACAATGGGCTTCAGAAAATAATGGAAACTGCACTAAAATCTATCTTTTACAAAAGTTTCAAGAGGAAGCACACAAAAAATCAATGGAAAGCTTTAAGAAACAAACGAGTTTGTTAAATTTTCTCAAAAATTGTATTTTTAAAAAAATCTGCGAGTATTTCCGTCGTTTGTGTTACCGCTTATCTGTTTTGGCATATCGACAAGATCTTATTAGTTTCTAAGAACCTCGCCAAAAAAGAATGACTTTTTTCCATTTAGTGTTAACTTTAACACAATACTCGCTTACAAATAATTGTAACTCCCTGGGTATGTACACAACCTCAACCATATTAAAGCTTGCCAATATGTGTACAAATGTTTTTTTATGCGGTCTTCCTTCTTGGATCTATACCATACATAAAAAATGACTTGACTTTTCATTTTGCCTAAATAAAAAAAAAAATTATAACCCTTTGCTTTTTGGAAAAAAGTTGTTTGTGCGCTGGAAAAACGTGGACAATCAGTTAAATGGATTGTATAAGTTAAAAAGCTGAAGAAGCGATTAAGCCAAATTTTAATAGTTGTACAAGAGGGTACATCTTAGAAAAGTAACTTTAAACTTATAATATTAACAAACAAAAATCTACTTTTTTACATATTTTCTAAATGGATTTTTTTAATATTAATCAAACTCACATTATCTTTATTCTTACCTTCAGCGATTCAATATTTAAGAAATATTATAGGTAAAATTTTTTTTTAATTTAAAAGTGGTAAATATGTTGTTTATCACTGATAAAAATAGCGTATTAATAAAATAAAATTTTTAAAAATTTTACCATTTCTGTTTTGTGTCACTTTCAACGCTAATTTCTCGCCACTGGTGATGTAACGAAAAAAATTTTTGATGAGGCAAAAATGCGTAGAGTATTCACATAGTTTTCAAGGCAAAAATTTTTATTTCTGATGGTTTCGATTTTTTTAATTAAGTTCCGCTAGATTATTTAAATTACACACTGTGCGTCGTCATCTGAACCATCGGACGAAATATATAAGCGTTGTTACCATAATCTCTGAATGTTGTTTCTGCTGAAGCCTGCAATTGAGCACTGGGTAGGTTGTCCATCAATATTTCCTCTTCGGCCCCAGAATCTTCATCCATCAAATCAATGTTTTCTGGCGGAAAAATTGTTACTTCCTCCGCTTTAGCAGCCAGATCTTCATCATCTTTTAGTAGAATTACAAAATATACCTTCTGCTTCAATGAAAAACCATCAGGAGGAAGAAGAAGTCGGCGTTCCGAGCCCGAAACAAATAAACATGACCGTAAAAAAATGGTACAACAACACTTCTTTTACTACTTGCGGCAAGGGAGACTGTGAGGAAGAAGTCTTTATAAACTTACAAGAAGACATGACTGCTGTTGAGTGCTTCGAATTGCGGTATACTGACGAAATTGTAAAAGCAGATATGAGCAATATTTACACCGGAGAACTGCATAAGCCTACTTGAAACCTATTTCAAGTACTTGCCATAAATATCAGTACAAGCTTGCTTGAACTTGATAATTTTCAATCAATTAAAGCTTGTACTTGAATATAAGTAAGCCCACGTCAGCTTGTGACTTACAACTACGCTAGCTTACAAGCGAACGACACGAAGCACCAAGTAAAGGAAAAACTTGATGTGTTCGGTAAAAAGCTTATAAAGCTTGCAATTAAAAGCAAGTATCCAATTAATTCAAGTATCCAAATAATTCAATGAAGTGTAGGAAAAACTTTAGCGTATTAAGAATATTTAGGGTTCTATAGATTTCGTGTTCAGCAGTCTTAGGGGGTAGCTGATTTCGAATCCGATATCAGAATTTTAAAATTCAAGATGGCTGATAGGGTTGCCACCTTATTTTTTATATTTTTACGAATTCGATGCTGGGGCGAATACTAGGTAAAAATGGGTCGCTGAATCCGAATCCGTCGTCAGAATTTCAAAATTATGAAATTTTTAACCCTATAGGGTTGCCACCTAACAATATGCTTTTTTAAAAGTTTTAATCACTATCCTACAGTTTTAGGGGGTCGCTGATTTCGAATCTGAAGTCAGAATTTCAAAATTCAAGATGGCTGATGGGGTTGCCACCTATTTTTTGGTTTCAAAATTATGAAATTCTGACAACGGATTCGGATTCAGCGACCCATTTTTACCTAGTGTTCGCCCCAGCATCGAATTCGTAAAAATAAAAGATCGCACTCTGTTCCTGCAGTTTATCAATTAAGTTTTTAGAATTAAGTTTCTTGCTTGTCGCTGAATACTCCCGGTTTGTCATAGTTCTCGTTTGGTTTTTGTTATGAAAACTATATTAGAGCCCTGCATGAGTATAATCGCAAAGCGAATACACTCTGCTGCAGTGCTAAAGAGTACACTGTAACTGAATAAAGTTAAACAACAGGTCGTGTAGTGAAGAGCAAATCTGCGCACGAGCTTCACTGCTTATGCCTTATCTGTTCTACACATAAGGCACAGTGCTTACATACACTGGAAGCACTGATCTGAACTTAGAGAAGTTTGCGTTATTTTTGTTTCTGTTCGGTATACTACCATACACATACTTTCACATACACTGCAAGCAGGTGAACAAAGATCTTCAATTTGCACTAATGAAGATTAATAAAATCAAAATCAAATTATGTTTTTTCACACAAATTTTTGCCAGAAATTTGACTGGTTCTAAGATTCCATTTAACCTACTTTTTTTTAAAAAAATTTACTCATGAACTTATTTTTTTATTTTTTTCAGTACTATACATTTTATTCATTACATTAGTCATAACTTTACTTATAATTTTATTCTTAATCTTAATATTTTGAATACGGTTGTTGCCTTCTTTGTCTTCATGTTGTCTTGTTGTCAATATACTTGGCCTAAAGCTCAAATTTGTTTACAATATAATTTTATTCATTAAATTTAGACTTAAGCAATTATTTAATATTGTTATTAAACTATATTTTTAAGTTTCCTGCTGTGAATTTATAATAATAATTTTTGGAAAACGAATCACAAACTCTAATAAAAACAATTAGTTCTTGGAAAACTGTTCAAAACGTTTTATTTCTTTAATACTTCACTAATCGTAATGAAAACAATTAAAAAGCATGTCTACATATATATTGCTTGCATCTCATTGAAAGTCACTCGCAAAACAAAAGATTCTTGCTCATAACAAAATAATGCGCAAAATATTCAGTGTATGTGTATTCATATTCAGTGAACCTAGTGTTTCCGTTACTTTTTGTTGCAAGAAGCTGGTCTTGCTGTTATTATAAGTTTGTTGTTACTTTCGTCGCTTCTTACTTTCGCATAAAATAGAGTGAGAGTATGTTTACATACGAGAGCATTGGAACAAAGGTGAGAGTTAGCTTTGTATCCAACAGAAACCGATTGTATTTGAGTAGACAAAAAGCATACTCAAGGTATATTTAACAAGGTATATTTAACTACCTTGCTCTACCAAGAAGAGCATAAAAAAGAAAAAAAAAACAACGAATAGAAAACTGTTTGCTTTTATATGTAAACCAGTGGTGCACAGCGTTGGCAGAGCTTCCAATACAAGCGCAAAATTTTTGTTTCAGTATGTGTGTACGAGCAGAATACTAAAAAAAAAAATACTTTTGCACGTTCTTTTACACTCATAAGGTAAAATGTGAGGAAAAAGTGTTTTTGATAGATAGATTAAGGCTCATAATAAGGGTTTAAATAAAACAAATGAATTAATTCCCATTCAGATCGAAACATGTTTAATTCATTCATATATTGCGTCTGTACAGCATTTAATAAAATTATTTGCGCACGAGCTGTTTACTCCACGAAGTGCAAACGCAAACTGATTCTCTGCTAGCGTTGCAGAAGTTCGGTACCTTCGCACACACGACTTGTATGTGAAAGCCGAGTGGCTCCGTAAGCATCTCGTGTGCATCACCGGGTATGGGAACCACTACATTTAAAGCATGGTATAATAATACAAGGTAGCATTAACAGTTGCTTGGGAAATCATATACTGTCAAAAAATATACTCAAAAAGAGAGCGCTCACAATCCGCCATTGAAAACACAAGCAATGTTGAAAACGTTGAAGTCATGGTATAATAATACATGGTAGCATTGACAACTGCTTATTTTCTCTTCAACAGGAAAACATAAACTGTCAAAAACAGCTTTTTGTGGAAATACATCAGCAGCTGCTGTGGTTGTTGTTTTTTTTCACTTCAACGTTTTCAACATTGCTTGTGTTTTCAATGGCGGATTGTGAGCGCTCTCTTTTTGAGTATATTTTTTGACAGTAGATGATTTCCCAAGCAACTGTCAATGCTACCTTGTATTATTATACCATGGTTGAAGTGAAAAAAAACAACAACCACAGCAGCTGCTGATGTATTTCCACAAAAAGCTGTTTTTGACAGTTTATGTTTTCCTGTTGAAGAGAAAATAAGCAGTTGTCAATGCTACCATGTATTATTATACCATGATTTAAAGCTTCTCTACTGTTTCTGTGTTTCTCTTTTGTCTTTGATTTTTTGTTGCCTTTTGTGTTGCTACATAAGCTTTTGCTCTGAATTCTTACGCTCAACGCTCCCGGAGCGCTCTCTGCACATACCCGTATATCACTGATGTAAACAGTTGATTTTGACCTTGGTATAATAATACAAGGTAGCATTGACAATTGCTTGGGAAAACATATTCTGTCAAAAAATATACTCAAAAAGAGAGCGCTCACAATCCGCCATTGAAAACACAAGCAATGTTGAAAACCTTGAAGTGAATAAAAACAACAACCACAGCAGCTGCTGATGCATTTGCACAACAAGCTGTGTTTGACAGTTTAAGTTTTCCTGTTGAAGAGAAAATAAGCAGTTGTCAATGCTACCATGTATTATTATACCATGATTTTGACATGTGCTGTAGCCAGTGTTGCCAGAGAAACGAACTGAAATTTACCACTATTTGGGAAAAAATTTACCACTTTCGGGGAAAATTTACCTTTTCCCTAACTAAAATTAAAAAATTTTTAAATGATTAACAACCGTTATAATTTTTTTGTTAGTATACATACATATCGTCACATGAAATGCAAAAAAACGTATGATCAAAAAATTCGGAATTGTTTTTTTATTGATTACAATTCACTACATTATATTACATGTGTGTTATGAATTTTAAACTTCTACCACCAAAATAACCAAGTTATTTGATTTGAAAATTTCGTTTCAATATCTCAAGTTGTTTGAATTTTATATAGTTTTTTGCTTCTCTTATCAAAAGTGATGTTACGTTATTTTGCATTTTAGGTGACGATATATTTATCTTTCATCAACAAGTTGACTGTTAATTATTGACGTGTATAAACCGGGACTTACCGGCTATTTTGTCTTGCTTTTTTTTAATTTCATTCACTTGTTGCTTTTATCCTTTTTACATACCCAAAAAGTTGACGGTGCAACACAAACGTACCGTCAATTTTTTCCCTCTTTCTTCTCAGAAAATTCGCCGCAATTTGCCTACACACTCGAAAAATTGCTTTCAATTCTTGACCAATGTAAAAGGGGTCTTTTTTTCTGCAACTACACTAAGGGAAATAACGCATATTAGCATTATCCACGCCTGAGTATAAATTTTATTTAAATATTTACGTGGATAAATCAAATGTTTTCCTTACAACTCGTTTTTTTCCCGTATTCGAATTTTATTTATACCACACACGTACACAACAGCATCGCACTCTGTTCCTGCAGTATATTTCTTGCAGTTGCAGGTTTCTTATAGTTCTCATTTAGTTAATGTTGAAAGGGTAATACGGCCTGGATTTTTGGCAAATATGATTTGTGAGTTCGATGGTGATTGCAATGCATAATGAAATTATGAAGGGTGGAGTGACAACTCGGTATTTTCTCAAGAACATCTTGAACGGGTTGTCATTTACCTGCATAATTTGCTTTTTATTCCCTATCTTAATTTTTCTTTTTATAGTTTATACTATTTTTGACATTTGGTACCCTAACATTGCACCAACTGTCAAAATAGTATAAATTAGAGAACGAAAAAAGTAAAAAATAAAATAAAATATACCACCAAATGGTATTTAATGGACCCAGCTCGTGGGAAATATTCAAATAAATTGGTTTTCAATTTCAATATTTTTATATAAATTTTCCTTGAATGCATTTGAAAGATATTTAAAAAATTCGTGAATAATTTTAATATATATTTTTTTTTAATTCTGTTTAAATATTTTTATATTTTATTTAATTAAAAAAGTATTTAAATAAATTTTAAATACTTACGTAGTCTATTTAACCCTCACGGCTTCCTTAAATTTTTATACAAAACGGTTCCATTGCATGCGTACGCATACACAAAGCAAATCAACAAAAAACCAAAAAAAAAACAAAGATTAAGTTTTTTTGGTTGTTTTCATATGAAAACTTTATTTTCGAACAAAGCAAAATAAAACCAATTCAGAAATAAAGTAAATGCATTAATTATACATACAAAGTAAATCGTCTATAATAAAAGCCTTTCAAATATCACATAATTGTATATTAGAGTGTCCCTTATTTTGCGTTTTTTGGAAATGTCAAGGGGCTGAAAGGTTTTTTTATGCGTTTTTATATTCTAAGAACGAAACCAAAAAAAAGTTTTTTTTACGACAACGTTTACCCGTGCCAATCGGGCCCGAAAGTTTCGAAAAAATGTCCATATTAGACCATATTTGCACAAATTAAAAAAAAAATATTTTCTCTGCTTTTTATAAATGTTTGCATGTTTTGGAACACATATATAAGAAATATGATATCTACAAAGTTTTTTATGGTGGGCGTGGCTACCGCCCGTGCTGCATCAAAATTTCTCCCGCAGCCTTTCCCCACTTTTTCATGAAATTACTGCAATTTAGGTATTAAAATCAACAACAAATAAATACATTTTTATTATGCTAAAAGTATTATTACATTTCACTAAATTCACATTGTGTATTTACAAAAATTAACAATAAATAAAAAAAAAACTAGTATTTTACCCTGCGGCGGGCGCGCAACAAGCTAATACCTACAAGAAGTCTTATTGCGGCTTTTCAACCGAAATCATAGTTTTTTTTTTTTTGTATACATAAAAAATATCAAAAACCAAAAATGTATACCCCTGGAGGGCCATTTACAACAAAAAGATCTTTATAATAATTTTTTACTCTCTGGTATTCTTCATCTTTTTTCCATTCCTCAGGATCATATTTTAAAAAATTGCTTGTCAAACTAAACCTACGAAATAGATTTGTTGTTCGACAAGATGCAAAACAATCTAAATCTTTTTTGTGAATTAAATTATTATTTTAAATTATTTTAATTTAAATTACTAAATTTTAAAGATCTTTGTGTTGTAACTGATGTTGCGGAGCGTGGGGTACAACTTGCTCAAGAATTTCTCGAGCTTACAAAATCAGAAGTTGCGCGCTTGTCGCAGGGTAAAATACTAGTTTTTTTTAATTTATTGTTAATTTTTGTAAATACATTATGTGAATTTAGTGAAATGTACTAATACTTTAAGCATAATAAAAATGTATTTATTTGTTGTTGATTTTAATACCTAAATTGCACTAATTTCATGAAAAAGCGGGGAAAGGCTGTGGGAGAAATTTCGATGCAGCAGGGGCGGTAGCCACGCCCACCATAAAAAACTTTGTAGATATCATATTTCTTATGTATGTGATCCAAAACATGCAAACCTTTATAAAAAGCAGAGAAAATATTTTTTTTTTAATTTGTGCAAATATGGTCTAATATGGACACTTTTTCGAAACTTTCGGGCCCGATTGGCACGGGTAAACGTTGGCGTGAAAAAAAGATTTTTTGGTTTCGTTCTTAGAATATAAAAACGCATAAAAAAACCTTTCAGCCCCTTGACATTTCCGAAAATCGCAAAATAAGGGACACTCTATTGTGTATCAAGAATTTTAAGATTATTTCCTAGCGCAATTGAAACAAATGCTAAATCTATGTTGCGCACATATGTATGTATATATCCTTCGCATTTTTCACACCGTTTGTTTGTTATTTGAAATAAATATTTGTTTTTGTCAAATATTTAAAAAAAAAATACATATTCTTTAGCTCATGTTACAGCATTTCCTGGCAAGAAAATTTGTGTATGCGTGCGCATACACAAGAACCAATACGCAACTTTTCATGTCCAGAACAACTGAACTGTCAAATATTTATTTTGATTATTTCAATATGTTAACCTTCCCTAAATTAGATATTGTACAAATTTTCATTGTTATCCATCGAAGCATATATGACCTATCACCAACTAAAGTTGCAAAAATGACTCGCTAAGTTGGTGCAAAAATGACTCGCTTTTTGGATAAATTAAAAAAGTTTTTGGATAAATTTAATATTTTTTCCGTTAGTGTAGAGATGGATAATTCAGATTTGTTTTTTTGTTACACAGGATGATTCAAAATATGTTAAACTGATTTTGAGTATGTTTAGAGAGGTAACAGTACTGCCACTCAATTCTGCCACAACTTTGATTCTGTTCGGGCTCTCAAATATCGTTGCGATTTGCGATATCGCAAATCAATAGAATGCATGCAAATGTATGAACACGTCCAGAATGAAATCGCAGGTCAGCAGCCGCAACGATATATCGCACAATTAGAATCTATTCTATTTTTTCTCTTGCGACCGACGATTCTCTCTCTGAGTGCCATTAGTGTTGCCATATTTTTGCTAAGAATTGGCTGTGTTTCATGAAATTCGCTTGGTTTTTTGTTATCTTCTGACATTTCTTGTTTGTGTGTGTTGTATTCACGCAATTGAAGAGACCAACACATTGAAATGAAATAGAAAAAATAAATAAAAAAATACTAAATAAAAGCAACTTTGAATCGTTAATCGCAATCGCATCATTCTGGACACATTCTCTGCGTTCGACGACCAGAGAGGGTCGTTGGTCGCAACGATTTTTGATTCTGTTCAGGCTCTAAAATAACTTCTTGTCGGTGTTTATATATGTGAGACAAGAGAGAGAAAATCCGAATGTGTTTAACGTAGACACCTATGAACACTGTTGCCAGATTGGGCGATTTATCGCCAATTGGGCGCTTTTTTTCTTGTTTTTGCGCTTAAATTTTTAGGAAATCGCCTGGCGGTTTTTTGGGCTATTTTTGTGAAAACCACGCTTTTTCATAAACTCATCTAATGTGTGTGGGAAAAATGTATGGCAATATTTGTAAGTGGGCATTCATCTTTTTTTCCTTGCCACATTCTATGAAATAAATGAAATTAGAATGAAATTAGATATGCTAACTTCAATTATTCGAGTAAAATGCTTCATGAAGGCTCAAAACTGTTGTTGCAAGTCGCTGCCAATATCCGATGATATGATTTCAAAAATGAATAAATCAATGTATGATCTAAACAATACTTCGAGGATTGACAAGACGGAGGAAGAGTCTAATAAGGCTGAAGTATTAAATAGAAGGGGACTACGTTTTTTGTAAAAAGTTTTTTTTTTCAAGTTGCATATTGAAAAATTTTAAGTAGTTATGGTCTCTAAAAAAATGTTCTTTAACAATCAAAATTCTCGTATAAAATGAAGTATCTTTTTTATAATTTAGAACTTTTATACTATTAACAGCTCTCAATATTATTTGAAAAAAATGTATGTATATTATTTTTTTGTTATATCTAAGATAATAAATTTCTTAGAAAAAATTGCGATTCTGGCGATTTTTTTTTTCATTGGGCGATATTTTTTTTAAATCCCGCGCTTTTCTCAAAAAAGTTCTGGCAACACTGCCTATGCACCAAGAAATAAAGATCATGCAAAGAAAAGAGCCGCCATATTGTAAACAAAACAAAGCTGGAAGGTCTGACGTCATCGGTCACAAATTGTTTTGTTTACGTGTAGCGATTATATGTGAAAAATTATTTCTTGAAGTTTTAAAGAATTATTAGTGTTTATAATTCAGTAATTTTTTGTGTTTTTTATAAAAATGAAGTGTGCTGTAGCGACGTGCAATAATTGCAACAGCAAAAAAAAATTACTTTAAATTTCGTTACTGCATGAAAATATAAACAAACAAAGTATTCAAACACTTTTTTTCGAGAATTAAACTTGTTAATTTTATAATTTTCCACTTTTATTTAAGTTTTCACATGTTTTGCATGAAAAACGTATGCAATATAGCTTTTCTTGTGACCGATGACGTGGCACGAAACAAATACTTTTTTCTCGCACTGCTGATTGCTTGATCTTGTCTTGTTGGTTCATGGTAGGCACCTACCTTGACGGCTTAATTCTACGGTGCTCCAAGCATGGGACCGTTGAAACATTGAAAACATTGCGTCGGCCTGCGCTCCTTTGAGTATTCAAAGGTATCAAATTAGCTCCATGTTGTGATGACGTGTTGCAACCCTTGGTTTGGGTGGAGGCCTATCTAACACCTCTTCCGTACTAAGGGATACAGCACCCGAGTTGAGAATGCAACTCCACACTGAGCAAGATTGCTCTACCCGCGATACAAGAATGATAGAAAAATAGATTGCGCGGATCGTAAAAATAACTTTCAACGATCTGCGCATCTACGTCACGATAGACTTACGATATGGCTCTCTGTAAAGTCTTGTTCAGAATGTGAACAAATATGAAACAATGGCAAAAGATTCAAGAAACAAACTTGGTCTAGCGTGACGTCATGATCGTAAAAAATACTTTTTTCGTAGCTAGAAATGCCAAAATGAAAAGTAAACAACATAACGGAGCTGCGCAATGCGTAATCTATTTTTCTATCATAAAGAGTCTTCATAAAGAGGACATTCGTACAAGACATGTGACCAATCTTCAAAGATTGCTCCGCAATCACAACCTTTAGTCGTGCTGAGATTTCGCTTACGCAAGAATGTGTTCAGAGAACCATGGCCAGTTAAAAGGAAACCCAGACTCAGAGAAAATCCAAACTCGGGCGACCTTCGGGCGAACGCCACGTCATGTATAAGCTGGTAGGTAATTCTACCATTCTGACTTTGGTTCCATCTAGATTGTCACCTAGAGAGCACGCGCTCTTTTAGCATAGCTTTCCACTCAGTGATACTCATATCCCTAACTAACACGTCCGAAGTCCAATCAGTCACTGCTAGGGGAAGACCCCTCCGAATCCGGTATGCAATGCTGGTTTGCATTACCACCAGATCCAAAGGAGGTGCCCCATCGGATCTGCAAGAGCCCTTGACATACAGCCATGCATCCTCAACGCTTTTTCCCTTGCGGAAACCACATTGCCTATCGCAAATCTGCAGGTTTTCGCACTCCTGGAGCCGTTCTACCATAACCCTCTCCAGCACTTTTCCAAGCACCGGAAGAAGGCTGATACTCCAGTTGGACCGAGGATTACTCCTCAGTCTATCAGGTGACTTCAGGAGCACGATCACTCTTGCCGTTTTCCACACGTTGGGAAAATAACCCTCGCTCAAGCACTTACCATACAAGGCTTCCAGGTACTGAGGAATAACCTTCCAGATGTTTTTACACATCTCTCCAGTCGCACCATCTATACCTTGAGATTTTTTTCCTCCTGAGTTGCATCATGCCATACTCTATCTTACTCCTCTCCAAGGCCGGGGGATCCTCCACTTACCCAAAAAGAGAAGTGGCCTCACCATGGGTCGTCGGAAAAAATGAGCTCATCAGAGCATTAACACAATCCCGCCATTCTGTCAGAACGGTACCATCTTGGCAAATAGCACTCACGTCAATAGATCGTTCTTGGTCACGACATATTTTGTATGCCATGCACCATTGGTTGTCTCTATTTCCATGAACAAAAATCCTCCCATCTTCTTCTTTTATACGGACTAACAGCTCCTTGTATTCTCTTAAGCTTACTCTCTAGCTATCTCTATGCTGGGATACATCACTGTCTCCAGCCACTCTGGCCCTCTGGAATCTGATCCTGAGACGCCTAAGTGACCTCCTCTTTAGAGTTAGATCACGTGTCCACCACTTTACACCATTGCGATCTGCCTTACGGTATCTCGCAAGCAGAGTGTCGTTGACACGCTCGACCCAATCACCTATTAGATCAATCTGTTGACCTACGGTTTTTTCTTGAGACTCGTAAAGTGGGACACTCATAGCCATTTCATGAAGGAATACGCCATAAACATCCCAGTTCACACCTTGAGTACGCCATCTTTTAAACTCATTTGGACGACGTGCACTCCTATCATAAGTGATCAAAATTTCAATTTACTTATGGTCACTTATTCCCCAACCCCCACGAATTACCCAGCTAAAAGTAAAAAATCCTAAAGCTACGCTATTGGTTAAAGTAACGTCAATATCGCTGACCTCATAATGCCCTTCAAACGTATACCACTCACTTAGCTCGTTGACAGCGCTAATGCACCTACTAAGCATTCATTCACTCAGCATCTCACCCCTACTATGGTTCCGATATCCAGACGAGTGTCTGCATACCTTACTGAACCACATAGGGGATGATGCATTCGCGTCGACACCCAGGATCAGCGAAATGCTACTCTCAAGAAGTAGCACCGAGTCCAAGTACGTAAGATACGGCTCCATAGGATCAGCGAACTTGAAATAAGCGCTCACCAAAAACATCCTACCAAACGCACCTTCCATGCTCACGCAAACTCCCCACTCACTAACGCTGACAATCATGTACTCAACATTATTACATTATTACATTATACACATAGTTCGTTTAGAGTTATAAAGATCTGGTGTGAAAATCAACTCAATTGGTTCACTAATATGACCACCTCCCTCATAAATGAAATCGGTAATCAGGTATATTTACACAAAAAATTACCCCAGATCGTTTAAATTTACTAAACATAGTTTCTTTGTAGCTATAAATAGCTGGTGTGAAAATTAACCAAATCGGCCGACTAGCACGCCCACCTCCCATATAACTTATTTTCCAGTATGAACGTGAAGAGCATTTACCCGAAAACAAGATTCAGATAATTTGCCATTACTCCTTTTTTTTTGCTTTCGACGAACGAAATTTAGGATTCTGTTGATGAAGTGTTTTATTTGAAAGATTTATCAAACAAAAAATTTTTATTTTTTCATATAAAATTGCTTATTTTCGACAAAACATGCTCCAAAAAATTGAATTTCGGCAAACTATACTTTGGATAAATTTTTTTGTTATTGCTTTTCAAAGTTTTGTTTTTTTTTAGATTTCTAGAACCCGTCCTTAGTTATACAAAATTTTTTTTACGTTTTTGTTTTTTTTTTTTTCTAAATGTGCATTTGGAGTTCCTAAATCTAATGCTGGAAAAAAAGGTCGGTCTCAAATGGTTTAGGAGATAAAAATTGTGAAAGTTTGAAGAATGGACATATTTTGGAATAATTGTACTCTAGGTATACGCTCCTTTTTTTTTTTGTTTTTGTTTTTTAAATGTGTATGGAACTTCTAAATCTAATGCTGCAAAAAAAAGTAGGTCTCAAATGGTTTAGGAGATAAAAATCGTGAAAGTCTAAAAAATGTACATATTTTTTGTATAGAAGACTAGAATATCTTTTTCTAATAATAGAAATATATATCCGTTTAAAGCGACGAATATGATAATTTAAATGCTAAAGAACATACATCTTTTTGTAAGTGATCAAGAAAAATATATAAAGTTAACAGAAGTTATGAATGAAAATTTATGAAATATGCGCGATTTTTACTAAAATTTTTAATGAAGTTTTAATATTATAAGGAATGAGTACCGCAGGCGAAAAATTTTTATGAAAAATCGCCGCGATTCTTAATGGTTAATACCAGTCATTGGTAACCTCTTTAACTTTCCTGAGGGCCGAACCACTTGCAGCTGATGCCCCGAGAGTGGGCCCCATAGATGAGGACTCTCCCGACGAAGGCTTCACATTTGGAGAACACCCAGACGAAGGCCCTACTAACGAGGAACCTCCAGTCGAGGGAACCCCAGGGGCAGAACCCTCAGCTGGAGAACCTCCCAGCGCAGACAACCCCCCGTTTTCAGGCACCGTAACGGCAACGGACCCCACTGACAAAAACCCCCTGACGACGGCCCCTCTGTTGTGAAACCCCCTGACGAAGCCCTACCAGATGGCTGAGCCACAGTCGAGTGACCCTCAGGCGAAGGACCCCCAGCCGTCTAATACACTCTCCCACGGAGGGAAGCCCCCCTGTCAAAGTTCCCCCTGACAAAGGCCCCCCAGTCGAGGTCCCCTCTAACGAAGGCCTCTTCAGTGGGAGACCAACAGTTGAGAGGCCCCCTGGTGAAGGACTTCCAGTCAACGGACCCCCCGGCAAGACCTCCCTCTCCGCGCAGGAGGTAGCTGCAACTACCGAATGGACGGACGGACACCCCCCCCCCACAACCGCGGACGGACGCACAAACTCCGATTCGGACCCTGAATCACGATGGCAGAGGCATTTCCAGGTTTTCCGAGAACTCCCTCGCCCACCTTCATCACACTCAGCGAAGCCGATTCCGGCTTTGCCCCCTTCGACCTGGTGGCTGGCCCAGCTTTCTGGGTCTTACCCCCCTTCCCAGACTCAACCGATGCATGATCACTATCCTCACTCGAGGTGTGACGCACCGGCGGCCTCTTCAGCCCCTTGAGGACACCTTTAGGCGGCATCCCCAACAATACCACCTACTATATTAGCAAAAATGTGCAGCACTTACCCGGTATCCCGAATCGTCCAAAACAAACGCGGCAAAGAGATATGCCCAGGGATTTGCCTTGAGCGAGGTGGCAACGCTGTAGATCCTGGCAGCGAACGCGATGCCCACAGCTGGTTGCTGTCTCCGATGCGTCACTATTAGAAGCTCAACAGCTTAGTCCAGGCACAAACCGTTGCTTGATTACTTGCGCTATCGACCACTGGCAATGGCGCCGGCACAACAAAATAGCGTTCATCCGGTATGAGCACACGCGGAGAATCTCATAAATTGAGATCGAACCCGTTTCGAATCGCTTTATATTAAAGCGATCAACCTACGGATTGCCACGCAACTCAATTTAAGTGAATTCCGAATTGTGAATGAACACCGAATTTATACAAGCACCGCACAATTTACTAATTGAAACCACTAAAATAAAACTCATTAATAGAGCCACTTGGAACCTTCAACTCGACTGCTACCGCAAAAATGACACGAGAGAGAGTTCGAAAACGAGTCTAAACGAGTCTGTAGCACGCGAGCCACTACGGGCCATACACTGCTCTAAGCTATATAGCCTGGATGCAGTGTTGCCATGTGTGCAGATAAAACTTGTTTTGCCAGTTTTTTGAGAGGGTAAAAAGTTTTCAAGTTTTTCCCTAAAAAAATAAAGTTTTATTTTATTTTACCCAGTTTTTCAAGTTTTTACGATTAAGGGAGGAAATATACCCAGCGGCCAAAGAAAAAAGGTCAAAGTTTGTGCATTTTTTTAAGGAAACCTTAGGGATATTTTTAAGTGAGAGTTTTTATACCTTTAAATATACACATTCAAGAGTATGTTTAGTGTTTTTTTATTAAAAAAAAATTAATGTTAAGGTAGATACAGCATTTTTTGTAGAGCGCTCTGAAAATGCGGAGACCAAGATTGCCCCTCTAAATTTAACTGAAACAAAAAAATGAAATATATTTTTAAACTAGATACTTAAAACACGTACTTGTCATAGCCGATTTTGAAAATATTGATTTTTCACAAAATGGCGGACTTCCTAACGTATATTAACGATTTTAGACCAAAACTTCGTCATTGTTTTGCCTATAAAAAATGAATGAAGCTACGAAAAAAAAATCCTATGATAAGTACGAGATTATTATAAATAAAACAAGCATGCAAACAAATCAAAACGATCGGTTCACTGAACTTCGAGAAATTTTGGTCTCCGACTTTGAAAACATGGTTTCGAGAAAAACACGTTTGAAAATAAGGACCAGCACTGCAAGCTCTAGAAGGTGGTTCACTCACTAGGCTATAACTTTGTTATTTTTTGAGATATCGACTTGAAATTTTCACCACATATTCTTGAGACCTAAAGAAAATGTAAAAAAATTTAAAAAAAAAGTTCTGGGTATATTTCCCACCTTAAACCGATGCTTTCTAAATAAACTAAATTGTATGTTACTACAAAAGCATAAGTATCATTTGAAGCTGCTACTACTATTTTTCACTCCTTTTCAAAGTTTATTTTTATGGCAGCGCTGTTGCTATTATTGTACTTTCATTGTTTCTGTTCTTTTATCTCGGTTTCCTTTCGTCGAGTCTTGGCGGTCAATTTTTGGGATTCCTTTTTAAACTTAACGCTTCAGCTTATATATATTCAGAGTTGACGATGAAGTCTTCCGTATTTTCTTGAGAAATGAAGTAGCCAAAATAACGGGACAACGAGAGAACAAAGTGAATTGCCAAAAATTTTAAAGCACACATTTTAAAAATACATGTTTTAGTTAATTATTAATATCAAGTTTTTTCACCAAAAAACAAGTTTTTTTTCTGGATATTAAAGTTTTTTCTTAAAAAAATATGGCCACACTGCCTGGATGTTTAGCCAAGATGCTTCGTGAGTGCGATTGGTGAGATTTTGTGGGGATCTGAGCGGAGAACTACAACAAACCATTTATAACATATTTAATTTAAATATGTGGTCAGTCCGCCGAGATTGATCACAAAATAGCAAATTCGGTCGCTCGACTATTTTTACCATACATTTTTTTACCATAAATTTCGTACTTTTTCGGCATCTTAGAACTGCTTTCAAAAAAAATTTTTTTGTTGTATTTTCAAAATGGCGGCCATATTTGTCATGCAACCACAAGCGGTTTTCGTATCTTATAGAGTTTGCGGTAATGATCATATCTCAGCTCCTATTAAACATACAGTAATAAATGAAAAAAATAATATTAATTATACCTTAGGCTATTATCTTACATATCAGAAAAATTAATTGGGATGTTACTTAATTTAAAAAAAGATACAGTAGTTTCGACTATGTCGTAACACAAGACGTAGAATTATTCAATTCGCTTTTGATGACATCTTTTTTAGAAATATTTATTCCATACACCTGAGGATATGACCTTTAAGAGAGTGCCGGAGAGGGTTAATATGTATCACCAACCCCCATTACTTTTGCAAAAGGAACATTTTTGCCTTTGACACCTATTCCCTCCGACCACTCCTTAGGGGCGCTCCCATACAAATTTTATGCTTTTGTCGATAAAACCGGAAACTGTCCATAAATAGGTAGAAAACTTAAACAAGCAACCAAAATTTGTTCAATGCTATCAAGTTCAACAACCCATGTGTCAAAATTTCACTGTCGATAATATGCCCGGATATTTAATTGGCTGCGTTTGACATTTCAATAACAGATTCTGTTAAAAAAGCATGCCCCTCAAAATGACTCAGTATTACTGGGCTACGCGAGTCTGTTAAAAACAACATGCCCCCAAAAGTATGCTTTTTTTTAATTATAAGATTTATGTCTTCACGCTAGATGGCGCTGTCTTCGCCGTCGAAAAAACCGGAAGCCGTCGATAATAGGTAGCAAGTTTAAGCAAACAAAAACATCAAATGTTGGCTTTATATTTCATGTAATTGTGTAAAATTGATATAAGTTAGACAGTTCTAACATGAATTTTTGTCGCATTGAGGATCAAGCAGACTAACAAGTGCTAAGATCAACATTGTACGATTAGTACTTTAGGCCCACCAAAGGCTCAAAAAGTAAGGTAAATACCGACACCTGATCACTATCAACCACCCTACTTACCTCCGAGAACGACGTATTCTACGTCAAAAAAAAGTTAAAGTTTCCAAAAAAATCGTAATTTTTGGTAACTTTAAAAAAAAGAATTTAATAGAAAGAAGCTAGTGGCAGACCTATTTTTTTTTTTTTTTTGTATTAAGTACGTCTTAGTAAAAACTTAAAATATAAATTTTTTAAAGTGACTAGCTCATAAACTTTTTGGGTTACATCGCTTTGAAAAATAAGAAATCTCAAATTTGCCCCAACTTTGGGGTCAAGTATCTGCAATGGGCACGGGTGAAAAAAATTTTAAATTAATGTTTAATAAACTACGTAATAGGACGATTCTGATGATATAAGAATGAAAGTGGTTCCTATGGTTCATTTAAAAGATATAGCATTTTAAAATTCGTCCATTTTATTACATAAGGTATGAGTATTAGAGGGGTTTTTTCCAAAAGTATTCCAGAACCTCCCTGCACGGGCAGATTCTGAATCCTGGATGTAATAATGTGACACAAAAAAAAATCCAGAAAATTCGCAAACTGTATGGGCGCCGCTAAATACGTGAATATGAAGAAGTATAAAATGGATGTTTCAAATCGAGTTCCCTATTTAAATTTAAGTCCTACAAAAACTTTTGACTATAACATATGCTAATGCAAAATCGTCCGCTGAATTCAAATATGTCATCAAATTTTTAAAAAATTAGTCCTTGACCCAAAATTGGCCTACTTTATTAAGAATTTCCTAATTTTTTCTTTCGATTTTGAAAAAGAAGCTTTACCTTCGCTGAGGTCGCAGCAACTTTCTTAAATTAAAATGCTGCATTATTGTTGGCCTTTTTATGAAGTTTAGGAATAACAGAAAAATTATTCAAATCGGGCCATTTTTATGGCAGAAAAACGATTTTTTTGTTGAGCGGACTTTGGATTTATTTTTTTATAAAATATTCTTAAACACTGCACGTTTTACGCCATAACTTGTGAACCATTCAAGAGCACACCTTAATTTTATATCGTTGAAAAGGTATTGAAACGTACAAAAAACAAAAATAAAGAAACTGAAAAAAATGATAGCGTCTGTTGTTGGCATGGCATTAAACTTTGAAATTAAGAATGGGCCAACTTACTGCAATTTTTCCAAAATTTGTATATTTTCCCTCAAAAAAGACAAAATAACCTTTTCAATGATACCTTATTTACGAAAATCGGATTTAAATTGACTGAGCTACGTTGTTTTGAAATACACCCTATTTTGGCCTTGAAAAATGGTTCTAAAAAAAATTTTTTTTACGCATGATACATATGTGTTTTAAATTAGCTCAATTCTAGCAAAATAATGCTTGAATTAAGAAATTTGCGCTTGAATGTAAACCGATAGCCTATTTGCTTGATTCAAGCATAGAATGCTTGATTTTTACTCTCCGTGCACATTGATAGTGGCATATTTTATTTTCTTTTTGTGAAAATATGATTTGTGAATCCTGTGGTGAGTGCGATGCATGATGAAATCATGTAGAGTGGAGTGACATTCTTGAGAAAATCCCGAGTTGTCACTCCACCTTACATGAATTCATCATGCATCGCACTCACCACCGCACTCACAAATCATATTTACCAAATATGCATGCTATATTACCCTTGAAACATTAACTAAATGAGAACTATAAGAAACCTGCAACTGCTGCTGCTTGGCAGCTGTATGGAATATGTGTGTCAGTGTGTGGCATAAATAAAATTTAAATACGGGAAAAAAACGAGTTGTAATGAAAATATTTGATTTATTCACGTAAATATTTAAATGAAATATATACTCAGGCGTGGATAATGTTAATATGCGTTATTTCCCTTAGTGCATGGTTATCATAATGAATGCTTACGGAAATCGTCTACCTCCGGTTTAAATATTTTCTCGCATTCTCTTCAGCGAATGATTTGGGAATCGATGTTTTCCAGTGTTGCGGATTTTAAATTCTAAATAAACATATAAAGATTACATCAATCGCTAAGTCAAAACCCCAATTAACGTTTTAATAGACAATCATTCTTCGTACTGTAGTTTCAAAACCGTTGAATATAGCTGAGACAATGGATGGTGTTACCATCTTAACATTGCACACCTTTTACTGACTTCAGCCACTGGACTTATCAGTTGTTGAGCCATTTCAATAATGTTGTCGCAAGTCTTTATGACTAGAAATGACCATGAAAAACATAACTCGATTATATGACTTAGGAGCCTTGTCTCATCATCCGTTCCAAATAATTTTCATCAGAAAACATAATGAGCGGTTTCTGCGCATTTGGAATTTACCTTCCAACATACAAATGTTTGATGAAGACCATTTTACATTGAAAAACATAGAATAATTCAGATTAGTCTCAAAACATTCCACCGATTGTGAATAGTGACAAATTTTCGCATTGAGCATCAACACCAGGATTTCAGGCCAAAGCAATCCCGCGTCGACCACATTAACGGACTTACAATAATAATTTTTATTGAGCAATCAACTGAGTGGAGATCTACATTACATAAGCTGTTCGATGATTTTGAACGTGCTTTTGACACAATTAACAGACGCGCAATCTGGTCCACTGTCAGAAATGTGGGTACGCCGAATCAGATCATCACTCTTATTCGCGAACTTTATGAGGTAGCGTGCTCTTCCAAGGAAAAAAGAGCAATTAATTCACCATCTAAAAGAGGAGTCCGACAGGTTTGCGTATTGTCACCTCTTTTTTTATAGTAGTCCTTGACAGCGTCCTCAAGAAAACAAATAGCAAAGCTCCCAGTGGTATTCAATCAGAACTAGGTTAGGTTAGGTTGACGTGGCTGTCTCCTGTTGTGATACCAGGCCCGTTGTGATACCAGGGGTTAATTATTTCCACCCTATTTGAACCAGTTGGAGCTATTTATGAAGCTTTGTATTCGGTAGACCGAAGTTTTTGAGAGTTCGTCTAGGTCACTGTAGAACCAGTTACCTAGGAAGAGATGGCGCTTTCTGGCCAGCGCTGGGCATGTGCAGAGAAGGTTTGTTGTGGATTCAACTTCCTCTTCATCTCTGCAGCTTCTGCAGAAGTCGTTATGGGGAATATTCAGTCTTTGGGCGTGGTTTCCAATCAGGCAGTGTCCTGTTAGGACGCCTATTGCAATACTGATTTGGTCCCTTCTAAGGGATATTAGTTCTTTTGAGCGTCATAAGTTCAGTGTTGGCCAAACTTGACGCGATATGCTGCATGTACTACCCTTTGACCACCTGATGTTGGTGTATTCAAGGGATAGTTCATTTATCAGTAGCTTACATGTTGCGAGAGGTATTCCAATTTGTTCCTTATCTGTCGATAAGGGTTTGATGGTACCGTTTCTGGCGAGTTCGTCTGCTTTGCAGTTACCTTGGAAGTCTCTATGTCCGGGGATCCAGCATAGGAATATATTGAGCTGCTCTGCCATCTCATTTAGAGATCTGCGGCAGCTTAGGACTGTTTTTGATGTTATTTCAACAGATTCCAGGGCTTTCAAAGCGGCTTGACTATCAGATAGAATGCAAATATCTTTTGCTAATATTTCGTTCATCTGAAGCCAAGTGACTGCTTCATGTATGGCTGGATGGATTGCTGTGTTTGCAGCTATTCGTTTTGTTAGGATATCTAGTGGAGTTAGATGGAGCAAAGTATCTGCTGACCGTTGAACTTTGCGAAGTATATTGAGGTGTGTTTGTTTGCTTAGTGCTGGCCACCAGACTATAGCACCGTATAACAATATTGGCCTAATAATAACAGCTGTATAAAGCCAGTGAGTTACCCTAGGTTGTAATCCCCATTTGCTACCCACTGCTTTCTTACATGTGTATAGGGCTATATTGGCTTTTTTGGCTCTCTCTCGCAGGTTGGGTTTCCAATTTAGTTTCCTATCTAAAATGAGACCCAGGTATTTTGCTTGTTCTGAGAAGTTTAGTCTTGTATTTCCCAGTTTTGGAGGACTGATAGTGGGCAAGTTGTGTTGTCTGGTAAAGATCACTAACTCGGTTTTATCGGGGTTAACGCTAAGTCCACAGCCGGTAACCCAGTTTACGAGAGTGTTAAGACAATTTTGCATAATATCTCGGAGGGTGGACACATATTTACCTGAGGTGACGATAGCAACATCGTCAGCGTAGGCTATCACCCTGCACCCCTCTTGTTCTAGTTTACCCAGTAGTTCATTCACCGCTAGGTTCCAGAGTAGAGGCGAGAGAACTCCTCCCTGAGGTGTTCCCCTTGGTACAGAGGGAATTTAAAACATGTGTTTTAAATTAGCTCAATTCTAGCAAAATAATGCTTGAATTAAGAAATTTGCGCTTGAATGTAAACCGATAGCCTATTTGCTTGATTCAAGCATAGAATGCTTGATTTTTACTCTCCGTGCACATTGATAGTGGCATATTTTATTTTCTTTTTGTGAAAATATGATTTGTGAATCCTGTGGTGAGTGCGATGCATGATGAAATCATGTAGAGTGGAGTGACATTCTTGAGAAAATCCCGAGTTGTCACTCCACCTTACATGAATTCATCATGCATCGCACTCACCACCGCACTCTCAAATCATATTTACCAAATATGCATGCTATATTACCCTTGAAACATTAACTAAATGAGAACTATAAGAAACCTGCAACTGTTGCTGCTTGGCAGCTGTATGGAATATGTGTGTCAGTGTGTGGCATAAATAAAATTTAAATACGGGAAAAAAACGAGTTGTAATGAAAATATTTGATTTATTCACGTAAATATTTAAATGAAATATATACTCAGGCGTGGATAATGTTAATATGCGTTATTTCCCATAGTGCATGGTTATCATAATGAATGCTTAAGGAAATCGTCTACCTCCGGTTTAAATATTTTCTCGCATTCTCTTCAGCGAATGATTTGGGAATCGATGTTTTCCAGTGTTGCGGATTTTAAATTCTAAATAAACATATAAAGATTACATCAATCGCTAAGTCAAAACCCCAATTAACGTTTTAATAGACAATCATTCTTCGTACTGTAGTTTCCAAACCGTTGAATATAGCTGAGACAATGGGTGGTGTTACCATCTTAACATTGCACACCTTTTACTGACTTCAGCCACTGGACTTATCAGTTGTTGAGCCATTTCAATAATGTTGTCGCAAGTCTTTATGACTAGAAATGACCATGAAAAACATAACTCGATTATATGACTTAGGAGCCTTGTCTCATCATCCGTTCCAAATAATTTTCATCAGAAAACATAATGAGCGGTTTCTGCGCATTTGGAATTTACCTTTCAACACACAAATGTTTGATGAAGACCATTTTACATTGAAAAACATAGAATAATTCAGATTAGTCTCAAAACATTCCACCGATTGTGAATAGTTTGTTTGACACTTTGATAAGTTTGACAAATTTTCGCATTGAGCATCAACACCAGGATTTCAGGCCAAAGCAATCCCGCGTCGACCACATTAACGGACTTACAATAATAATTTTTATTGAGCAATCAACTGAGTGGAGATCTACATTACATAAGCTGCTTTTGACACAATTAACAGACGCGCAATCTGGTCCACTGTCAGAAATGTGGGTTTGCCGAATAAGAGCATCACTCTTATTCGCGAACTTTATGAGGTAGCGTGCTCTTCCAAGGAAAAAAGAGCAATTAATTCACCATCTAAAAGAGGAGTCCGACAGGTTTGCGTATTGTCACCTCTTTTTTTATAGTAGTCCTTGACAGCGTCCTCAAGAAAACAAATAGCAAAGCTCCCAGTGGTATTCAATAGGTTAGGTTGACGTGGCTGTTTCCTGTTGTGATACCAGGCCCGTTGTGATATCAGGGGTTAATTATTTCCACCCTATTTGAACCAGTTGGAGCTATTTATGAAGCTTTGTATTCGGTAGACCGAAGTTTTTGAGAGTTCGTCTAGGTCACTGTAGAACCAGTTACCTAGGAAGAGATGGCGCTTTCTGGCCAGCGCTGGGCATGTGCAGAGAAGGTGTGTTGTGGATTCAACTTCCTCTTCATCTCTGCAGCTTCTGCAGAAGTCGTTATGGGGAATATTCAGTCTTTGGGCGTGGTTTCCAATCAGGCAGTGTCCTGTTAGGACGCCTATTGCAATACTTATTTGGTCCCTTCTAACGGATATTAGTTCTTTTGAGCGTCTTAAGTTCAGTGTTGGCCAAACTTGACGCGATATGCTGCATGTACTACCCTTTGACCACCTGATGTTGGTGTATTCAAGGGATAGTTCATTTATCAGTAGCTTACATGTTGCGAGAGGTATTCCAATTTGTTCCTTATCTGTCGATTCCGCTTGGAAGACACTGCAGTGGTCGGGGAGCCTAAAGGCATGGTTAATGTTTAGGGATTCAGAGTAGACTCCTCCCCCTACTTTGCCATCTAGTTTTGATCCATCAGTGTAGATTCTAGTGGCATTGTTGGGTAGAGGGCTTCCAATATCCCATTCGTATCTGGAGGGGATTGATACATCAAACTTTTTGTGGAATAAAAGTTTTTGAGTGATGTAGTCTATATTCTTGGGTATTTGAGGAGTGAGTTTCCTGGTGTCAGAGTGTCCTATTGTGCCCTCTTTCCATCGGGAAGTTGCTTCTAAACGGATTGCTGTGTTTGCAGCTATTCGTTTTGTTAGGATATCTAGTGGAGTTAGATGGAGCAAAGTATCGAGTGCGTCAGTAGGAGTGGTTCTCAGCGCTCCACTGATGCACAGCTCTGATGACCGTTGAACTTTGCGAAGTATATTGAGGTGTGTTTGTTTGCTTAGTGCTGGCCAAGAGACTATAGCACCGTATAACAATATTGGCCTAATAACAGCTGTATAAAGCCAGTGAGTTACCCTAGGTTGTAGTCCCCATTTGCTACCCACTGCTTTCTTACATGTGTATAGGGCTATATTGGCTTTTTTGGCTCTCTGTCGCAGGCTGGGTTTCCAATTTAGTTTCCTATCTAAAATGAGACCCAGGTATTTTGCTTGTTCTGAGAAGTTTAGTCTTGTATTTCCCAGTTTTGGAGGACTGATAGTGGGCAAGTTGTGTTGTCTGGTAAAGATCACTAACTCGGTTTTATCGGGGTTAACGCTAAGTCCACAGCCGGTAACCCAGTTTACGAGAGTGTTAAGACAATTTTGCATAATATCTCGGAGGGTGGACACATATTTACCTGAGGTGACAATAGCAACATCGTCGGCGTAGGCTATCACCCTGCACCCTGCATACCTCTTGTTCTAGTTTACCCAGTAGTTCATTCACCGCTAGGTTCCAGAGTAGAGGCGAGAGAACTCCTCCCTGAGGTGTTCCCCTTGGTACAGATCTTAGCGTGGATGCTGCTCCGAGACTCGCGCTTATAATCCTGCCTACTAGCATTTGATTTATAAGTGCTATCAGCGCAGAATCCACCCCAAGCTCCGTCAGCGGATTTGTGATAGCCTCCGCCTTGACGTTGTTAAAGGCACCTTCTATGTCAATGAAGGCTATCATTGTATATTCCTTCTGATGAAGGGACTTTTCAATGATAGATACTATGGAGTGGAGAGCCGTTTCCACAGATTTGCCTTTGGTGTAGGCGTGTTGTGCTGGTGAGATAGGATTTACTTCTATTTTTTGTCTCAAGTAGATGTCTATTAGTCTCTCGAGAGTTTTAAGAAGAAAATATGAGAGACTGATTGGTCGAAGGTCTTTTGGGTTTACGTGCGAGCTTCTTCCTGCCTTAGGTATAAAGACTACCTTCACATGTCGCCATTGTTTTGGGATGTGATTTAGTTCAAGACAGCTTTGATAGATTATCATAAGCCATTGGCTTATGATGTCGTAAGTTTTTTGAATTTCAATTGGGGCTATGCCGTCAAGTCCTGGAGATTTAAACGGTTTGAAGCTTTCTATGGCCCATTTTAGCTTCGATTGTGTAATTATTTGTAGAGAGTTGTCAATGGATGGAAAATGCACCTCTTGTGTTGGAGCATTCCCTATCTTTGAACAGCCCGGGAAGTGAGTTTCTACCAAGATATTAAGAGATTCTTCACTGTTGGTGGTCCAGGTTCCATCTTCTTTTTTCATGAAGCTCGGGTTAGGTGGACTAGATGCTAGAATTTTCCTAAGTCTCGACGCCTCGGAGGTTTGTGATATTTCTTCACAGAAATTGCTCCAGGATTGTCGTTGAGCTTTGCGTAATTCTTTTTTGTATTCGTTTAGAGCCATTTTGTAGATTGTCCACGCATCTGTGGATCTAGTGGCTTTTGCCTTATTGAAGAGTTTTCTGCTCTTCATTCGGAGCTCTTCTAGTTTAGTGCCCCACCAAGGTGGCTTTTTCCTTCCTTTTGGTGTTTTGAGCGGGCACGCAGTGTCAAGAGCTTTATTCATAGACGCAGTGAGTTTGTCTACTAAGTCATCTAAGGAGTTTTTACAAGTGGGGAGACAAGATGGTCAGTTAGAAAGTTCTGTCATTAGTGTTTCTGTATAGAGATCCCAGTTGACTTGCTTGAGATTACGATAACTACGTGATCTCGGGGCAAAGTCATCTATGTCAAAAAGAATATATCTATGGTCAGAGAAGGAGTGTTCTTTTGAAACTCTCCAATTCTTGATTCTATTAGATATATTATCGGAGGCAAGAGTAATATCTAAAACTTCCTGCCTATTGCTAATAATAAATGTAGGTTCACAACCCACGTTACTTATGATAAGGTTAGTAGTGAGGATGTAATCAAAAAGAGACTCACCCCGTTTGTTGGTACCTGAGCTTCCCCAGATCTCATGGTGGGCGTTAGCATCGCACCCGATGATCAGGTCCTTGTTTTCAGCTGCCGCTTTGGATACCAGGTCTTTTATGACGTCTTCTGGGAGGACTTTGTGGTCGTGGGCCAAGTATGCCGATACAAGCCACAAGCTGTTATGGCCCGTCTCGACACTTAAGGCCACAGTGTCCTTGTTGCTGAAATTAGAGAGAGTAAAAACACTCAGATTATTTTTAATTGGAATACACGCCCTCGGTTTACCTTGCGCTTTGGTGTAAATCAGCGTGTATGAAGGAGTCCTGAGTCCGCATACCAGGCCGCAGACTACCCACGGCTCCTGGATCAGGACAATATCTTCTCCACCCTTGGTAAGACGGAGAGTTAGACTGGCGGACGCAGCCTTTGAGTGGTGGAGGTTAATCTGTACTACTCTTAGCATTAGCGCTGCTAGTAGTGGGACTTGCCTCCACGACAGTAATGTCGCAAAATCAGAATTAAGACCACATCAAAAACTAAGCGACCGCGACTACGCTGACTTCATTTGCTTCTTGGCTCAAAGACTGTCAGAGATAAATGCCAAACTCAAATCTCTCGTCAAAAACGCAAAAAAGGTAGGACTACGAGTCAATTTTTAAAAGACTAAGCTTATGCGCATAGAAACCGCAAGACAAGATCCCCTGTCAGTGGCCATTGATGATAACGTACAGGTAACCATTGAGGATGTCGGTCAGTTCAGCTATTTAGGTAGCGTGCTCACCAAAGATGCATCAACAAGGCCCGATACGCCTTCCACAAACTCAATCGCATCTGGACAGAGCGTAATATAAGTAAGAAAACCAAACTACGCATTTTCAACACCAGCATCAGGCCTGTACTACTATACGCATGCGAAACGTGGAAAATCACTGATATCATCTGCAACAAGCTACGAGTCTTCGTAAAAATATGTTTGCGAATTATACACCGGATCTTTTGGCCAAAAACCATAATAAATGCAGAACTGTTAACCATATCTTCGTGCAAACCAATAGTCATGGAAATCAAAAATCGCAAATGGCGGTGGATCGGTCACACTCTACGCAAAGACGACAACGACATTGCAAAGATGGCTCTTGAATGGAACCCTCAAGGCTTCAGGCGAAGAGGGCACCCACGCATACATGGATCCGCTCGACACAGGCTGAATACCAACCCCGATGGAGCTGGCAGGAAGTTCGCAGAATTGCTCAAAATCGATCACGTTGAGCTGAGTTTGTCTCCGCCCTGCTTTGATTAAGGGCGATATTTTCAAAATTATAATTTGTAAATTACAATACTATTTTTATCAAGGACTAAAAAAAAAATCAACATCAGGATGGATTTTTGTCAAGACGGCTGCTGAGGATATCGCTCTTTCTCTACGCATCGAACTGAAGCTGCCGTCTCTAGATCTCTCTACCGCACAAAATATATTCTAAAAATAAATTGTTTAAACTATTTTTATAATTTAATTTGATTGGTGTTTTAAAGCATTATTATTTTACTTTTATTGCATTACTTCTATTTAGTTGCATTACTAAAGTTAACATTTTATATGCTTGTCTTTCGATTTCTTAATAAGAATAAAACTCCATCTCAAATGCTTCCTTCAAAAGCCAAGGGTGCCTCGTGGCAAGGTAGAATTGTCAAAATGACTTATTTTAGAAAATGTTGAAAAAAAAATATGTTAGGGTTATCAGAACCCATCCCAAACAATATCCTTTAAAGGTTTCATAGTAAAGTAAAAACGTTTAAAGGGCAGTAAAAAATTTTCATATCGGTAAGCAATTTTCAGAATAATAGCACTTTTCAAAAGAGGTGTCACAGCTACCTCAGTTTACCCTACTTGAGATTATAGGTTCCATTACATCATTCAGTACATGCGGAAATTTAGTCTTGGCACTAAATTTAGCACTGGCTTAAAAAACACCCTATAAAATCAAATGATGTAATATGCATCAAATATGTAATGCCTGACATAGAATTTTATACAGAATTTTTCTTTACGACCGCGATAATATCACCTGCATTAATCTATGAATGCGCACAAGCTGCAGCTCGACATGTCGACATTGATATTAAATCTAAAATATCCAAATAAACTCATGGAAAACACATGCCACAGAAGGGTTAATATGAGCAAATGCTATAAAATCCTCTAATAAATTATGAGAAAAACCAACAAGATTCATTTTGAGTCATTAAAATACGCAAGGAAAATGTACCAGAATATCTCTAAACCTCAAACTGGCAGGCGATAATGAACTGCTATCGAAAACTAATAAACTAAATATACACATATATATCTAACCACCGCAGATTCAATAGAAATCACATAAAAATATATTTTCAAAATAAATTTCATTGGTAATTTTTCGGTCTGAAGTCCAAGAGAAGTCATGCATGCAGCACAGTTAGTATCGATGCAGCCGCAAACGTATGGCAGGAAGGTCATACAGTTTCCAAAGACAGAAATGCCATAAAATTAAAACAAAAATTTTATTGATATTTGTTTTGCTGGTAATAATGCCACCAGAAGATGGGCTGCAGCCACTTTATGATCGATCAGTTGTCGGATCGCAGCTCCTACAGAACTGAGAAAGACAAGCTGTAGGAATGCGTTTTATTGTTTTTCAAATGTTTCAGAAACAACAAATTTGTCTAAATAGCAATCATAAAAATTTGATTTTCCACCAAGATATCCTATGCTTTGTGTACGTATATAAGAAAATGTTTGTAATAAAAATGTGTTGGTTTTTATACATATATATATATATATATAGAGCAGACATCGTGCGATCTGTCTGTCGTTCTTGTCTTGTTTTCTGCTGTGGAAACCGCCTGCGATCACAAAAATGTACATATTTTATAGTACCTATTTGTTTCTTATCCCTTCTATTAGCACAGCAATTAGGAGGAAATCTTGAGTGTTTCTTCCTTGTCCTATATTATGACTGTTGTTAAACAAGTAAGTGTAAAAGAATATAAGGAGTGCAGTGAAAGCAAATACAACTTCATCAAGGTGGCAAATTTTTCAATGATTCGAGTATAGCAGGCTTCATGATGACGCGCTATTTTTATTTCAGTTTATTAACAAGTATTTTACCCGTTATGTCTAATAAACAGTCTCCAATAAACAGGGAGGAATGAAAAGCGTATTTGCATATTACATAAGCTTTTGCATGTTTGGGGTTTCATAGCATATTTACACGCATAGAAATTGTTCGTTCACCGCAACTGGAAAATTAGCCAACTACACTTCGTTTGCGAGTTGTATTTGCCACAAACGAATATTCAGTTGTAAACTTTAAAACATATCTTATTTATGTTTATACCGCAAGCTATTTCAGTCATTATTATTTATTATATTAATTGTTTTTCCCCCTATGTCCGTCCGTCTTCTTATGGATTGTACTCATCGCACCTCTGTTGCTATCTCCCTCCGCATATTAAGCAAATTACCAATTTGCGTATGTAGAACAGTTTTTCCATAAAGTAACTCTGAATTATAAGCGTTGTGTGTATGCAACGAATGGAAAAACAAAGGAAGTTTTAGTTGGGAAAAACAAATTTTTCAATTGCTGCAATTTAAGAATCATTAGCGCATATGTTAAAAAATCATTGATTGCGGCAAATTGGTAGTAAACTTTTTTTTCTTTGCGTGCACCCCTACTGCAAAAGATAAGTCAGGTCGACTTGCTAGAGCTGTATACATTATGCTTCCAACCACTTCTTGATAAGGAATATTTTCCATATATTTCTTCTCGTCATCGCTTTTTGGATACAACTCTTTCATAAGTTTTTGATTTATATCAAAAGGTGTGGAAACTGCATTTGCATGATGCATACTAATTTTTTTCAAAATATCCTTGACTAGCAAATACCCGCTGATTCGCCGGTGACAAAAATTTTAAATATCATTAAAAACTTGAAATCTTAAAAATCACAGCCGTATTCATATTGAAGTGGGAAGAGTGTAAATAATGGTTTGTGTATTAGATAAATTCAGTGACTTCTTATTTATTTGTCACATTTTCGTCAACATTTTGATATTTAAACATCAAAAGTTTTGCACTGAAATAATTGTCATTTTATTATTTTGTTTTTGTTTTTTTTTGTAAATATTTTGAAATCTTTGACAAATTTTCATGTTTTTATTTTATTTTTTTTGGAAATTTTTTATATTTTGAATTTTTTTGACATAATTTCCAAATGATTGAATAATTTTGAATAGTTTTAATTATTTTTGACAATATTTGTGCTCAAATGAAAGCAAATAATTGTAAAAATGCTTTATGAGCAAATTAAATTCCTCTAATTTATAAACAAACATTTTCAAACACTTTTTGACATTTTGTTTGTTTTTCATACATTTTGAAATAATTTGATACATTTTTGACAATATTTGTTGTGCTCGAAAATGCTTGTTCGAGGGTTTATTAAAGGTTTCAACCATTTTTAAAAGTCTCTCATTTATCAAGCATTTAAAAGAGATTTTGAACGCTGTTTAACGTCTATGAATAATGTTTTAAATTTTTTCGATTTTTTTCTTATGAAGGCTTTATAAATGGTTAATACTTTTTTATGAATACAGCAGTTAGAATTTCGGTAAAATTGAGTTTTTGTGTTGGAGCGACTTAGTAGTTCCATCCGAATAAAGTAACCAGCTAACTAAAGTAATAAAAAAAAAATAACTAAAGTAGTAAACTTTCTGTATCTTCCTGATCTTACCATTTTTTTTTTTCATGCATTCGTACAATTTTCCTAGCACTGTGACTATATGAAAATCTGGTTTATACGTAAAAATATCAGCCCTCAGGGAAAAAATATACGACGGCCTTACAGATAATTGTTGTTTTAAAATTAAATATATCTTTCGTTTAAGCTGAAAATTTTTTTGCTGAAATCAGCAAAACATTTCAACAAAACATCGACACGGAATTTTTGTCGATGCTTTTATTAAAGTGGCAGTATTTTTACATTTAAATAGGTGGCAGCATTGGTACCGCACACAATACATGTTTTTTTTTTCTTTTTTGTGGATCTTCCCACCGGGAAAAAAGAAGCAATTGTGTATGAAAAAAGAATCAATTCTCTTCTTTAATATAGATTCTAGAATTGATTATTTTTAACATGCTGATGTCCTACAAGAGTAGTACATTCTTTTCTCGCTTCCATTTGAATCGCTGAAGAAATCGATTCTTTTATTCACCTTTTAAATGTATTCTATTAAATAAAAAGTATTAATCTTCGGAAATAAGAAAACAAATCAAAACAGACTGATGCTTTTCTCGCTTATACCAGAATTTGTTTTAGAATCAATTCGTTGTTCACTTATCAAAAAAAGCAAGGAAGGAATCTAAAAACATTTTCTATAGCAGAAATTATTATATACGTCGTAATCAATTCTGGCTGGAACGAATCAGTAATTTTTTGGTTGAGAGATTCCAATTCCTAGGTTTTGATTTAAATTTATATATTCTTTGGAATACGTTCTAAAATGTAAGAAAAAGAATCCCTTCCATTTACGATTTTTTTTAAAATCAATTCCCATTTTCCCGGTGGGTTGTTAACTTTTATTTATGATGCTCAAAAAGAGGTTGAAAATAAAGCTTTTGTCTCACAGCGATTTTGACATATTGTTCTATCTCATATATGCAGATATATTGTTATATGAGCGAGAAAATATATAAAGGAAATTAAATTTTAGGATAAAAATGCTCAGTAGCGGTGCTTTCATTGTCAACAATTTTAGTTAAAATTTTTGTTGTTTTAATATTCATGGTTAAAATTTTATTTGTTTAAGTTTAATCATGTTTCTGGCGTTGTTATAATTGTTTTATAATGGTGCGTACCTGCCATTTAAGCAAAACAAATATGATTTATTTTCTTATATGTTTGGCGCAAACATTTTCATAACAACCGCCCCTGTGACGATTTGGCATTTTCTTTTGTGTGTAGTAATTTTCATTTATTCAAATAAACTAAAACAAACAACATCATATGTTGTTATGGCTGTCTCTCTTCCATTTCGGATTAAAAATGTTAAATTTTTTAAACATATACATATGTTTTACCTTACCTATTACATACATATGTTTTACCTGTTTAAAGCACAGAGCTTTAATGAGAAATGTTGTTCTCTCTGAGAATAAGAATAAAGAAATTTTATGGTAATTCTCTTTGAATTTTAATTAATTGTTTAAATAATGGTTATCAAATTTATATAGCCTATCTCTGAACTGGGCACGATAGCTATCCTAGAGAAAAAGAATTTTTGAAACAGCGCCTGCCATTCTCAAGCTTTTCGCAGCCGAACATACGTGAGTACTCTTTTATATAATAGTATAGATATGTTTTCATATGATATTTATACTCCCAAGCAACGCTGGAAACGGCCTAGTTTTATTATAAATTTTATCTGCTTTTAGAAAAATATTGGTATGACAGCTTCCATTGTGACCAAAAAGTCTGTCATAGATATTTTAAAAACATACTAGTGATGAAGATTTGCACCTATCACGGAATTAACATCTCTTTTTTTTAATTTGTTTCTTTTTTTTGTCTTCTTTTCAAATATTTTGGTATGACAGCTCGAAACTTGACGAAAACTTCTGTCACACCAGTTTGAAGTATAGCTCAGAGCTCCTGTAGCTGTAGGAGCAGACTCATGCCTGAGGCGCCCAATCTTATGGGCACCGAAATTAAATTTTTGCTTATGTCTTTCTAATGTATTTTTATTTTCAGAAAGTATTTTTTCATTTACAAAAATTCGTAAAAGCTCTTATCGTACTTCCTCCCTAAAACTGCAACACCGTTTCTGACGTTGTTTGACAGCTGCAAAAGCAATAATACAAGTACCATTCCTAACTAATTCAATTAATTTATTAACTTAATTTAATTTTAAACTGCTTGCCGTGTCATTTTTTTGTTGGCAAAGTCCCCCTTAGCAGAACTGTTAACGGGAGAGGCGTCCTTTGCAATTTGCAATTATATTGAATTAAGTGCAGTAATGAGTGAGAATGAAAAAAAAGGAACAAGAAAACAGAAAAACAAAAAAATATATTTTATCATATATTTTATGATCTCATTTTTAAGGTTTCATGTTCTTAAAAAATATGTTTTTGTGACTTATTTTAAACTTAATGCATTTTAAAAGTTAATTATATATTTAAATCCATTAATAAAAAGTGATTTAATACAAAAAATGTTTGTTATTATTTAAAAATATATTTTGACTTTTTCGATAATTTCTTTGAAAATTAAGTATATGAATTATAGGGGCGCCAAAACCATATATTGCCTGTACTTCCAAAATCCTCGTCACGTGTCTGGCTCTGACCCTCTGAAATTATAAAAATGGCGCGCTTTGAACATATTTATTTTGGTCTCAATTATTAAGAGATATTCATTATTAAGATATTAGAAGAGATATTATTTATTAAGAGATTATATTACTAACATATTAAGAGAGATATTAATTATTAACACTGAAAATAAAAAATGCAGTTAAATCAAATAAAAATTGCATTTGGCGCTGTTGTTAGCAAATTGCAATTGGCTCAAAAGCAATTGTAGTTGCTGTAACGAAATTGTAGTTAATTCAAATACAATTGTATTTGACTTCCCAATTTCTGCTACCATCATTGCATTTGAAACAAATGCGGAATTGCTCTTGACTAAAAATATGCCAATCAAGAGCAATTTCATTTGGACTAAATGCAGAAATTATTCGAGTCAAATGCAATCGCATATACAAACCAAGCATCACTGAAAGTTTATGTTATTTAAGAGAAAGTATGACGCTTATAGTTCAGAATTACTTTTTGGACAAATTGTTACATATAAACAAATTGGTAATTTGCTTAATATGCGGACGAAGATGGGAACAGAGGTGCGATGAGTGCAATCAATAAAAAGACGGACGGACATGGGGAGGAAGATAATTAATCACCACTTCCGAGGTGGATTTCAGAATATGCCTGAATATAATAAATAATAATGACCGAAAAAGTTGCTTGAGGTACACTTTCAATTTAAAAAATCAATACTTGGAAAAACCTTTTTGAAATTCTTATTTCTAATTGTATTAATTTGGGCCGAATGCAATTGCCTTTGAGCCAACAAAATTTACATTCACAATTTTTGCACTAATCAACAGCTATTGTTGTTGGGAACGATTTGAATGCAAATTCTATTTTTTTTTGCATTATCTTAAAGCTTCAGAAAGTCTCAAGAATATGTGGTGAAAATTTCAAGTCGATATCTCAAAATATAACAAAGTTATAGCCTACTGAGTGAACCGTCTTCTAGAGTGTGCAGCGTTGGCCCTTATTTTCAAACGCGTTTTTCTCGAAACCATGTTTTCAAAGTCGGTGACCAAGATTTCTCGAAACTCAGTGAACCGATTTTTTGATTTTTTTGCAGGCTTATATTATTCATAATAATCTCGTACTTGTCATAGGATTTCATTAGTTATAGGCAAAAAAATTACGAATTTTTGGTCGAAAATCGTTAAATTACGTTCGGAGGTCCGCCATTTTGAAAAATAATATAATAAATATTTTCAAAATCGGCTAAGACAAGTACGAGTTTTAAGTATCTAGTTTAATAATATATTTAATTTCTTTGTTTCAGATGAATTTAGGAGGAGCAATCTTGGTCACCGCATTTCTCCTTTTTTTCACAGCGCTCTATAAAAAATGCTGTATCTACCTTAATATTAATTTTTTTTTTAATAAAAAAAAAATAAACATACTCTTGAATGTGTGTATTTTAAGGTATAAAAACCCTCATTTAAAAATAACCCTTAGATTTCTCTAGAAAAATTCGCAAACATGACCTTTTTTTCGGCCCCTGGATATATAGTCCTTATCCTCAAATATAGTAAATTTGAATTTAGATGTTGACAATTTTAGTGGAAGTTGTGACCATCTATCGTGTTAAAGAAAATTTATGCCAATACCAGCTAAATAGAAAGAAGAATTTAACCAGATGGAGCAAACGTCCCAAGGGACGCCCTTGGCCAGAGCTATACTTCAAACTGGTATGACAGATGTTTTCGTCAAGTTTCGAGCTGTCATACCAAAATATTTGAAAAGAAGAAACAAATTAAAAAAAGAGGAGTAATTCCACGATAGGTGCAAAATTCATCACTAGTATATTTTTAAATTAGGTATGACAGACTTTTTGGTCACAATGGAAGCTGTCATACCAATATTTTTCTAAAAGCAGATAAAATTTATAATAAAATACGCTGGTTAAAATTAATTTCAGCTATAAGTGCAAATTATTCCTTTTTTTAAAAAATAAAATGACAGACTTTTTGGTCACAATGGAAGCTGTCATACCAATATTTTTCTAAAAGCAGATAAAATTTATAATAAAATACGCTGGTTAAAATTAATTTCAGCTATAAGTGCAAATTATTCCTTTTTTTAAAAAATAAAAAATTTGTAAAAAATACTGCTTATTTAATTCGTATTGCTATTTACTATCCCCCAATACAAAAAATTTCGAAATCCATGTAAATACACTTTAAGGATTGATGGCTCCCCACTTAACAGTGAAGCTTCTGACTTATTCCAAAAAGCAGAACCGAGCAAACATCACTAGCTAACATTTTTAATTTAAATATGTTGTTTTTTAGTTTCAATATTTTCATTTAAATTTTCTTTAAATGTAATAGTTTTATTTTCACATAGTAAATATTTGAAAGATGTTTTAAAAAATTCGTGCATAATTTTAAGATATTTTTTATTAATTCTGTTTAAGTAATTTAATATTTAATTTAAATATTAATTCTTTAACATAACATTAACAATATGCATGCATAATTTAATTAAAAACCCAATAAACCACAGAGCGGACTCGGATTCGTTTCGGATTCGAAACTGAGTCGAGATCTCGGATTCGAGTTCTCGTTTTCTATTCGAATTCGAGATGAATCGGAGAATATTAAAAAAGCGAATATTTAATTTTATGAAATTTGTATATTTTGTGGAGAATATTTATAAAAACAATATTTTTATTTTCGTTTCTTTATTTAAACGATTTTAATATACCAAAGGAATACAATACAATTCTTTACCTAATTTTAAAAACTTTTTGATATATCCTACCATATATTCACAAAGCCTCAAATTGCACTTCTCAAATTGCCAAAAAATAAAAAATAAACCATGGCAACCATAGATTTAAATGTCAAAAACAAAACAAAAACAAATTGCTTGCTACTCGTTGTATAAAATTTCAATAAATGTTCGCATTTTGACTTTTTTTAAGTTTAATTTTAATAAAATGAAACGTATGAGAATTTTAAGTGATTCCTCTTTATCAGGTAACTACACCACGCCAGTAAAGTATAAATAAAGAAATTAAATAGGTTAAGAGAAGCTATCCGGAAGAGGGGTAAATTTCTTACTGAAGTTCCCGACCGTGACTGAAGCTGCTGCACACAAGAAGTTCCTCTGCAGAAGCAAACAGAAAATTAATTTCAAAAAATGGATGTACAATATGTCAATGAGATATATATGAGGATATATCTACAAATTCCTTTGCAATTAGAGAAAGTTTTTGTCCAGCACCTTCCGTTACGGCAGTAAACTGCAGTGGGGAATTTTCCCTTTATCGAACAGCTTCTCTTACAAAAATTTTAGTGTACGAAAAGAATTTTATAAGCTGCAATGAAGTTTTAATTAAAAATTTTTAAAAATAAATAAAAATAAAAGTAAATAAATTTATATATTTCATAAAAAGAATATTGAAATCATAAGATTTGAAATATAAGAAAATTTAAAAAAATCTCGTTTCGAAAACGATCCGATTATTCCAAAAATCTTGTTTCGAAACCGATGCGATTATTTTAAAAATCTCGTTTTGATATCGATTCGATTATTCTAAAAGTCTCGTCCCGAAAACGAAGTCTGAATTTCATCCGATCCCGGATTCGAAAAATAAAGTAGAACGAATTTCGTTTTCGAACTAAATACACGAGATCTCGGTTTCGCCTCGAATTCGAAACGAATCCGTTTGGCTTATTGGGAAGTATTTAAATAAATTTTAAATATTTACGTACTCGTTTTATGCAAATACGTTATTAGTTGAAAAATTACCCCGTTTTTGGATAAATAAAAAAAGTTTTTAGATAAATTTAATTATTTTTATCTTAGTGTAGAACAAAATCCTATCAGAAATTAAATAAATAAAAAAATAAATAACTGGCCATCTCAGCCCTTGAAAGGACTTCGACCTAGCTTCTTATGATCAATTGTGTTGTGCGTGTTATTAAGTTTGTACACAATTGACCGAGAACCGGACCTACATGCTTAACGCCGACTCCGAACGGCGATGAACGGAAAGTTCTCGTTCTCAAGAAGCTTTACATGGCATTTTTGATTACTCTCTGAGGTTTGCCATTGTCTGCAGAGAGGTGGCGGCCGTACAGAAAAATTATTTTAATTCAAATAATTTTCTGTCGCTGCTGGGGTTCGAACCTGGGTTTCCAAAGTTCTTTGACATAGCGGCCACGCACTTTAACCAACTACGCCACGGACGCCACAAATTCAGAAATTCGTATGTTTTATTTTCGATGCAAATAACGTCGTTGTTTTTGAATATAGTATTTCATTAAATTTGTCTTCGTTGATGAATTCAATTCAAGGTATTAAAATTAAAATATTATATAATATTATTTAATAAAAACCAATTGAAGGCTGCCGTTAGTTCAGCTCTATTGACTTTTTAGTAAAAAATGGCACACAGGCTGTTTTTGTTGTTAAAATAATAAGAACTCAAAATTGCATTTCTGACTTCCCTTAAGGGCCTACTAAAGTTTTTCGGCGACGAAAAATCAATTTTTTTTCCATAAAAATGAAAACATTATATTACTGTAAAAAAAAAAAAATAAAAATAACAGTAATAATGCCAATTCCTCTCTCTGGCATAAAATTCTGTGGACGCAATATAGAAATTGCCATCAGTCGTGGCAAAAACTGTCATACATTTAAAAAAAACGTTGATTCCACGCGTAGTATTCTCGCAACCAAAAATGCACAGAAAGCCTCGCACGAGGGAAGAATCCTGAGAAGACAGAGGCAAGTTGAAATTTTAGACTCAACAATTGATGACGAGGCTGTGTTATATGGTCCTGGAATAGATGATACTATGTTAGTTGCAAAAAAAAATTAATGTATGTATATCTAAAGAAACTACTTTTAAAACTTTAAACGCGTTTTTCTCGAAAAGATTGTTTAAAACCGGTGGACAGCATTACTCCGAAACTATCCTAGGGATCGCTACCAAATTTATTTCACTTGTTAAGCAAGTATGACCGGTATTTTAAATCGTTCGGTTCTTATTTTAGAATTATACTCTTTTTTTATAACAAAAAAAAAAAACATGAGTTATAAAATTGTGGCATATTTTAATAAGTTTATTTCTTTTATAATTCTTAAAAAACATATTTTTTAAGAATTATATTGTGAGCTTAATGCCAAATAATTCATGAAGCAACAGGTTGCTACAACAACAAAGTTCTTTGCAGAACTTAAACCAAGCTGACTAGACCATGGTTTCGTCGGACGCTACTCCGACTCATCAGTAGTCTCAGTGGTTCTAGCAGTCCACTAACTTTGACAAGCTAATAGGCGCAAGATCAATAAAACCAAAGAGGAATTATAGAAGCGCTATACTTTGTCAAAGCAATGTTTTTCTACTCTTTTGCTAGTCGCAAAATTTCAAAAAGTTGACTGCATTGATTCTGCAAAGATTTTGTTGTTGCGCTTTTTTGTTTACTTCTTTATCACGTATCAATCTAGGTTCCAACATTTTGTTGGTATTAAACCATAGAAGGCGTGAAGAAGGTTTTTTTGAAAGCAGATGTTTATTATATGCGCAGACATATAATATTACATCATGTTTTCGTAGGTCGTGCTCGCACCAGTTTACATGAGTTATAAAATTGTGGCATATTTTAATAAGTTTATTTCTTTTATAATTCTTAAAAAACATATTTTTTAAGAATTATATTGTGAGCTTAATGCCAAATAATTCATGAAGCAACAGGTTGCTACAACAACAAAGTTCTTTGCAGAACTTAAACCAAGCTGACTAGACCATGGTTTCGTCGGACGCTACTCCGACTCATCAGTAGTCTCAGTGGTTCTAGCAGTCCACTAACTTTGACAAGCTAATAGGCGCAAGATCAATAAAACCAAAGAGGAATTATAGAAGCGCTATACTTTGTCAAAGCAATGTTTTTCTACTCTTTTGCTAGTCGCAAAATTTCAAAAAGTTGACTGCATTGATTCTGCAAAGATTTTGTTGTTGCGCTTTTTTGTTTACTTCTTTATCACGTATCAATCTAGGTTCCAACATTTTGTTGGTATTAAACCATAGAAGGCGTGAAGAAGGTTCATGAATTATTTGGCATTAAGCTCACAATATAATTCTTAAAAAATATGTTTTTTAAGAATTATAAAAGAAATACAAAAAAAAAAAAAAAAAACATACTTTTTAGTCAAAAGTCAGTTTTTTGCCTGACATTTTGGTAAAAATCAACATTTTTCTAAAATCTTCGATTAAAAGCTCAAAAATTACACCTTAATCATTTGTAATTTTTTTTTTTAAATAAAAAGCTCTTAAAAAATCGTGTCCACCACATATTTAAGGTACTTTACTAAACTATGGAATCCTGATATAAGGGTTAATATTTTTTATCCAAAAATTCAAAAACTGTTTTTCAAAACATATATAATTTTAATGTAAAAAAAAATACCTAAAATAAACAGCAGCTTGAAAATAAAACTTTTACTACAGGGTTTTTTTTTCGATTAAAAAACTTTAGTAGGCCCTTAATATGACATAGAGTTTAAAAGCAAAAGTAGATCAGTCTTACGAAAAATTTAAGACTCAGTGATTTTTTAGAGGAATTTTTCGAAAATTTATTTATCTTTTTACAGAACAGTTCAGCTCCAAGAATAATTTCGTATCAAGTAATTCGATCTCTTTTCGATCAAAAGTTACCGCTATAAATCTATTTTCTCACCGTATCTCTTTATTTTCAACCAATAGAAAAACATAGACCTTTTAATAAGAGCTTTAAAAGAATTTAATAATCATTTTCAAGCAGCTATTTTTCATTATTTCAATTTTTTTAAAATATTAAAATATCAAAATTTTACATTTTTTCACCTGAGTAACACCGGGTATATCAGCTAGTATATTATATAGTAGATGCTATTTCCCTTTTTGCGTTCTAAAAAAAAATACTATTTATAATCCTTGTTTACAATATTCTTTGTACATTGAAATAACTTTGTTTCATAAAAAAATTGTTTCAGTGATTAATAAGCAAAAAATTATTAAATGCGTACTATCCACTAGCCACTAATTTACGTAAAGTGAATAGACAAATAAGGTATCGCAATTTCACAACAAATATCGTAAAATATAAGAAAACTTCAGCATCTTTGTTTTTAAGTTTTAATCCCTATAATTTTACTGTAAAGTGTTTAAATATAACCGCCTACCTAAACTCCTTCATAAATTGAAATGCCAACAACCTTTGAATTTCAAACTATTCTTCTTTTTTTCTTCGATCGTAAAATATTGCATTATTGCTTTGCTACACAAGGACACCCAGCTGGACTAAATCCTTCTATTTACAGGTCGCATACATTCTTTTAAATTTACCGCATACAACATAGGTTGCAAGCAGGCATAAATTTAGTAGAAATGAGTTGCGAATCTTGGCAAAACGTAGTTGCTTTGTTTCTTTATCTCATGACAGGATTAAGTGCAAAAACTGGTGCAGATTTCTGTAAGGATCAGGCACAATAGAAATGCTTAAACTAAGGGAATTCACTGACCGGAAAATCCGATAGATAGGATTATATTTCAACAATCAGCTAAGAAATCCTTTCTCTGCGAAGAAAAAACAATAGAGGGCAAGAATGAAAAATGGATTTCTGCCAATTGATGCTGTGCGCTCATTGTCACAGGAGGTTTGTCACTGTTTTGAGACAATGAAGACAAATATTTTGCATACTAATTTAGCACGGTTTAAAAGTATTTATAAGAAGGATCGCGACGGGAAGTCTTGAAGAATTTGTGACCTCAGGCTATGGAGCCATATTTGCATATTAAAATTTAGATTCCGGATCAAAAACGGTATGTTACCCTTTGTCTGACGATGCATGTGATAGAAAAAGGTTGAAGAATTATAAACGGACTAACTCAGTGTTGAGAAGTTGTAAAATTGCCTCAGTTACTACAAATGCAGTCGTATCCTCAAAAACAATTAACATCTCAAGGTTCCACGAAATACTTTAAGGATTTCGTCACGCTTTACAAAAAATTACAATACTTAAGTAATAACATTTGTGTGAAAAAAAATCATTTAAAGACCATTAAGAACAAGAAAGCAAACGATCCACTTTCAAGGACAACATTACAGAAGAGTTAGTATGAATATTTAACAACAAAGAGGCATTTTTTGATTATATACATTTTTAAGTTCATATGTTGATGACAACGAGAGCTCTAAATACTGACATGTCATGCAGTACTGACGCCAACATCTTAAGGATACTCTTCTAACTTCGGTAGCCATGCTTAAGTTTTTCTGTTGCAAATATTTCTGAGCCAATTGATATATCAAAAAACCAAACGAAATACCTTCATGACCACCTATCAATAAGAAGACTACCGCACACACGCATCTTAAACTCTTTAAACTAAAGAGTTCGAAAAAAAAAACAAATCCAGTCAGACTTCAAAAAGGGTCATAAGAAGTGTAGCCAATAAAATACGTATTCCCAGAAATAAATCAATCAATTAAATTTTTATGAAGTTACTGCAGCAAAATTCCAGCTTAATATGTTTAATGAAATATCTGACAAAGCGATGTCATCATTTTGAACTCATCATCTAACTTCAACCACATCATCTCTTATGACTTACACGTAGTTAATATATTTTAAAGTGTGACGCCAACTTCGCTGGCTCCTGGTGAATCCCCAAGCTTACTGCTGCGTCCCTATCATCTCGCACTTCAGTCGTTCTTCTGGCTCATAACCAAGCGGCTAATTAAAATTTCAGCTAATATACGAAACATTTAAGCCCTAAAAAGGAAGAACACAGTAGAGGATTCTGAATGGGCGACAACCATATGACTTTTTGACAATCGACTGACGCGTTGACAGACTCCAAATTACTCGCGGAACATTTCCTGTTTGACTGACGACCGACCCATCGTTGACGCTCAAGTCGAAATGAAGGATAAAACACTGAAATGCGTTTTGGAATTTGAGGTATTCTCTTTGGAGACAAAAATAATATTAAAACAATCACATGATAAAAAAAACCAACTGACTACAGCTAAGTGGACGGACGTTGGTGAACTGGAGCCTCCGAAGTACGCGCATAGTTTGTGAAAAAAAGCCGAGATACGTTGCAAAACATTTCACGAGTAAGCGCCACTCTACATGTCCATTGGACTCACATTCGGTGGGCGCCATTCATCTCCATAATAAATTCGTCAAACATTTGTTGGTCTCTTTAGACAGTCAAAAATACTGATGATGGCCGAACATTGTAAATTAAAAAAAAGATTGATGCAGTCAGACAATGTTATTTGTATGAATATGAAAAAGGAGGCAGACAGAGAGAAATATGAATTCTTTATTCGATTTTTATCTGTGGAGTATTAAATTCCCGATTATAACTATTTTTTAGATTGCAGCTTGATACATGTATCGAATATTTTGAACACTTGAAAAAGTCGGTACGTACACTCTAAAAACTGATCGAAAAATCACTACAATAAATGTTGAGCAATTCTCGCATTAATTTGCGATTTTGAAAAAAAGACTAGTCATGCAGCGTGATTTTTTAATTCATCTAATAATCATAGAGTATTTTCTCTCAGAAAGTTATTAACCCATTAACCGCCGAAGTGTGAATTTGTCGGCCAATTTGGATGATTTTTTAGTAATCTCTAGATCATAATTTATGAGTTTCAAAAAAACCAAAATTCTGGTTTACTGGAAAATGGTTGTCGCTTTAAAGCAACGTTGGCCGTAAGTGTTATATATTTTCAGTATTGCCTGAATTAATTGCCATCGCTTGTATGTTCAGTTCAGAGATCTGCAACAAGTCAATTGAAAATCAAGTAACTTGAAAATAATCAAGTTTCGACTTGACTTGTAGAAACTTGATATATTTCTACCCTACATTAATTTTGTTTCTACCCTACATTAATTGGTAGAAAAAATCAAGCTTTCTACTTTTCAAGTCTGTTTTCAAGTCTATGCTGCGCTGTCGCAGAAAGCCACCGACGAGCGTCTACATATACTTTTCTATACAAAGTGACAAAATAAAAAATAAACAACAACAACAACAACAATAAAAGAAACAAACATACTTCAATCCTATGCTTTAAAGCAGTGTCGACCACGTAGTACCATAGCTGTTAAGTAATGATTACTCGTCGTAATCATTACTTATTCGATTCTTTTTTTCAAAAAGGTAAAATAATTGATTAAGTACGATTCTTTTCTATTTGTAAGTAATCATGTGATTACGATTACAAATAATCAAAAAATAATAACGATTACTTGAGATTACGCAAAATAATCAAAAAGAATCAAAAGTAATCAAAAAAATAATGCGATTACTTTTCGAGATTATTTTTGATTCTTTTTTGATTATTTTAAGAATTTTAGTCTTAGGTACAAAAAATTTTACTCTAAAAATACTAATTTAAATGTACTTTTTACTCTAAATTACTATTTCAATTACAATTGCATTCATAAGAACTAATTTTTCAAAAGAAAAATCAGACAATGATTGCCGTCTTGGAGTGTTTACTATGCCGGCAAAAAAAAAATTGTCTCTCAACTGGCGCTGAGGGCATTAAAGGAGTATTGAATGAAAGAAATGGTTCCTTCAACAAGCCATACTTTTGCCAAATCATTGCAGCACTTGAATTGTCATGCAAGTAACAGAAGAGTTAGTCTGTTGGGATCACTAATCGGGTTTAACGGTGTCCTGTGAAGAACCAGTTGTGTCAATTTCATCATCACTTTCACAAAATATTCCGTACTATAGATTGAAATTCTTAAAATAATCAAAAAAGAATCAAAGATAATCTTTAAAAGAAATCGAATTATTTTTTTGATTACTTTTGATTATTTTTGATTATTTTGCGTAATCTCAAGTAATCGTTATTATTTTTTGATTATTTGTAATCGTAATCAATTACTAATCATAAAATTCTTGCTTAAGGATTATATAATCATTACAATTCTTTTTAAAAAATAATGTAATTGATTACTAATCGTAATCGCAATTTAACAGCTATGCGTAGTACACAAGAGTGTGAAGCAACACTTTGCCTTTTTGCGTATACACGAAAGAGTAAATGAGACAAAAGCTATTGTTGTGGCCGACACTTCTTTAAAGTTAAACTGTTTTCTCAACTCGAGAAACGAAGTTTGCATTGACGACACGAAGTTAATTCCACGAACTTCGTAAACAGACTTGAAAATAAACGATTTGTAGGCAAAATAATTGCTTTTTCCCTACATTTCAAGTTTCTACACTTCAAGTTGGCTACATATCAAGTTTCTACATTTCAAGTTTTCTACATTTGGCGACTTGATTTTTGCTGCCTATGATTCGCGCAAACTTGTTTATTGCCTGCCTCGACTTGCAGGGAGTTGACAAATTGAAGGAACTTGAAACAGCAAATGAATCCATTCATGCAGATCTCTGGTTCAGTTGCATATTACGCAAAAGTCCTTTCACTACCAATTTTTTTAGAAAAAGCGGGTTGACTATTAGGTTGTAGAGAGGGGGAGGGCGGAAGGAGGAGGTAAAGGGAAAATTGACTATGAGCTATGAGTCGCAGCCTGTTGGCAATTAATTGGATCGGATGCGTCAGAATATATCCACGACTTATGGTAAAATAATAAGACAAAAATCTTTTCCTGTTACTCAACTCGTTTTTGTATTTTAGAACACTATTCGTCGATTAACTTTTTTGAACTGTTTTTCGATAAAGAGGTCTTAGAATTACTGATAAATGAGACCAATTTATATGTAACAAAGCAGAAAAACATGCAGCCATTTGTTGATGAATCACTAATGAAGAGGTTTTTGGGCATACTAATTCTTTCGGGGTATAATCGTCTTGCCTACCAAGAAAACTATTGGTAAAATCAACCAAACCTTGGATTACAAATTGTAAAGCAAGCTATGTCACGCAACCAATTCCGCACAATTCCGCAATTTTTACAATTTGGTATTTTCGCTGAGGATTTTTCGATTGATGAGCAAATGGTTCCATATTTTGAAAAGCATTCATGCAACAAGCCTGTACGTTTCGGCTTCAAAAATTGGTGTTTATGTTCTTCAGATGGCTACTTATTTGCATCGTTTCCATACACGGAAAAAACTGAAGATTACAATAAAAAAATTGGACTTGGTGCTCACGTGGTGCTAGAGTTATTTAAAAAATGTGAATTGTCCGGAGCTACACTCCGTTTATTTTGATGACTTCTTCACTTCATATTATTTGCTTTGCCTACACGCAAAGAAATTTTTCGTTTACCACAACTGAAAAATTCACCAACTATACTTCGTTTGCGAGCTGTATTTGCCGCAAACGAATATTCAGTTGTCACAACTTAAAAATATATCTTATATATATAAACCGCAAGCTATTTCGGTCATTATTATTTATTATATTAATAGTCTTTCTCATCATGTCCGTCCGTCTTCTTATGGATTCCACCTCTGTTGCTATCTTCGTCCGCGTATTAAGCAAACTACCAATTTCCTTATATAGTAACAATTTGTCCAAAAAGTAACTCTAAACTATAAGCGTTATGTTTACATATACAACGAAGGGAAAAATAAACAAAATTTTCAGTTGGGAAAAACGAAGTTTTCAATTGCTGCAATTTAAAAATCACTCGCGTTTATGACAAACGAAATTCATTTCCTGCAACTAAATGACTCGTTTCTCACAACTGAAAATTTTGTTTATTTTTGGTTCAACGTTTATGACAACTGTTGAAACGATTGCAATAAACGATTTCAAGCACGAAAAACGAAGTTCGTTTGCGGCAAACTGGCGATAAACGTTTTTTTTCTTTGCGTGTACTGACCGAGCGGAACTTTCGGGCCACTGGGACTATCCGGTCGAATCGATTGAAAGGTGGCGAAATTTTTTTGAAAACTGGTCGAAGTTTGGCGAAGGGCTTATATGACTACTGCTACGACCGCATGAATAATATATGTTCGTTGGCAAGACAATGCAGAGGTTATCGTAGCAAGCAACCACGAAGGTATAAAGCCAGAGGTTGAAGTCAAAAGGTGGAGCAAAACAAGCCGTTCAAAAGAGAAAATTTTGCAACCAAAATTAGTCCACAAATATAATCAAGGAATGTGTGGCATCGACTTGCACGATAACGCCGAGAGGAAATGGATAATGTGGATAAATTCCCTTGGGGCAGCAGTGGCAAATGCTTGGAAGTTGCAATGCATGGTCAAAAATTATGCTGAACCCCATTCACGGCAAATGTCACAATATGACTTTCGCTCTTCCGTTGCCAGAGCCTTGCTAATCTGCACAGAAAACAGCAATTCGCCTGTTGAGCCAAATATGAATGCTAGGAGCTATACCGCGTCAACGAAAAAATATCACATCGTAGCGTCATTGCCAGATGAAAAAAGACTTCGCTGTAAACAATGTCACAAAACACATCGTTTTCAATGCAAACAATGCAATGTTACTTATCATCCAAATAATTGTTTTGAAAAATACCATAATACTTTAGAATAAGAATTCAAAAATATTTTATGTTTACAAATATAGAATTAAAAAAAAATAAAACAGATTAGTATTTGCAGTGCAAAAAGTTACTTTTTACTTGAACAGATACTAAACACAATGTATTGAAGTTTCCACAGGCCAACGTTGTTAAAGCAACACCATTTCTCTTAAGTATTTAAATGGTTGAAAACTCACTTGAAATGGAACTTTTGTTTGTTGAACTTTTATTTTGATCTTATGGCTTTTCATTTCAGTTCTAATTTGTTAAATAATAGCTTTGTTTAAATTTATTACACTGTAAGAAAAAATGTCCAAAAAAAGGTGATTTTTCATATACTCCAAAGATACCCCTCCCCCCTCAAGAAAGCAAAAGGTTAAATACTTACACGAAAGCGAAAATGTTAAACTTTGTTTTACCCAAATTTCAAGTCAAAAGCTCAGTCGGTTGATTTTTGAGATTTTTTTAATGTTGGCGTTGCTTTAAAGCAATCAATAAAATGTTTATCTGTATAAACACTTCGTTATAGTTTTAACAGAAAATATTCGCTTTAGTTTTTTGATAAAGTCCCTTTATATGGGAGATAGGCGTGGTTATCGCTCGATTTCGTTTCATACACAGAGTACATGCTATATATCAAAACTCATGTGCAAAATTTTAAGTCCATATATTAAGTTTTGTGGATTTCTAAGATATTTTACCGTTTTGATAAAGTTACTTTGTATGGGAGGTAGGCGTGGTTTTCATCCGATTTGGCTCATGTTCGAACTCGACCTTTATTTTTTAGATAAAAGCTTAAATATCGAATTTCGTGATGATAGCTTTAGATTACGGCTGTAATCGTGATCACAGACAAACAGACGGACATGGCAAAATTTACTCGGGTGGTGATGCTGACCAAGAATATATATACTTTTCTATACCTACCACGCCTCCTTATGGGCGTTACAAACGGAGTGACAAGATTAATATACCCCTTTTACATTTTTTAAACTTGGGGGTATAAAAAAAAACATATTCTCAATTGTGAAAACCAAACGTACGTATCGTGCAAAATATCGAGTGAGGACAACGACTTCAGACTACACCATTAGGCATTTACACCAAAAATTTGTCAATTTAAGGCTATACAGGCAAGCGCACATAGGGGTATTTACCTCTATCAACTCTAGAAGAGTTATAAGCTTCTTTTTGTCAAATTAAGGCATAAATTAAGGCGGTAACGCTTTTAAACTTTTTGTTTTTTGCATTTTTTTTTTTCTGAATAGAGAACCTTTTAAGAATATTCTGTGAAGATTTGAGATGAATCGGAGTTTTTTAAAATTTGTTAAGAATTTTTTTTACAATAATATATTAACGGATTTTTGATTTTTTTTCGCAAAAATAACGTTTTTCACTTTAAAGTCGTCCCCTTAGTAACACAAGAACGTATCTCGATTTTGATCAATTTGAGAAAAAACAGAAAAACCTCGTGCAACTACACGTTAATGAGAATATCATTTCTACCTCTCACAGCCATTACTTTTAAAGCTTCTTATACTTTTAGGGGCTTATTTTGGGTCATAAAGCATTTAACAGATCATGTTTTATGGTTTTGTTTATACGTTTAAAATTCAATATTTTGGAACCAGGTTCTAGACACGTTTTTCTGTTGCTATATTTTTGGCTAAATTAAATAAATAAATTATAAAATGAAATTTCAAGTTTAGATTATTAAATATTTTTCTGTAAAGCCAAAACTTGTCAGAAACAACATTTTACTCCGTGCATTGTTTAATGTATAGATTATACATACCTCAAAGACAAATCTTCTGGCAAGTAATTATAATTCGTTTTTTTTTTCGGCAGTAATGGAATGGCACAGTAGGAAATGACAAGATATGTTTTTCTATTATTTCTTTGTTTTCGTTTGGTTTTGTAATATCTGGTTGGTGCTTAACTTGCATGCTCGCAGCAACAATATATGCTTCATCCCTGCTTTTTAATGTTTTTCTTAAAAATCCTTCAGTTATATCTAGTGTTGCTAGAAAGAAACCTTAGCATACTTCGCATTTTTCGCCGTTTTTGTAAAAGTAAAACTGTTGCGTGTTGTTTCGTCTGGATTTTTTCCCAGCAGTTTTAACTTTAGTATCCATTCCATTCCATTTACCAAAACGTACACTCACAAAAAATTTGCAAAAATTTGTGCTTTCTCTCGTGCTTTTCTACTACTATCAAAATAAATTATTCCTCGCTTGACTTAGAACTTACTTCCAAAATAAAAAACTCCACTTCTTTCTACCCAAAAAATTAATTTCCAAAATAACAAAATGTTATAATGGTGTCTTCTTCTAAGTATTGTGAAAGCATGTGTGGATCGTTTAATTTATATAAGTAACACATATAACATACGCATGTACAGATAAGTTTCTGTGTTTGTAATATTTTATGCTTAATACAGATACGTCGACATCTATTTCTAAAGTGACGTGTCTACGAGATACGAGTCTTTGTGAGTAAATTGAAATTTTTATTTTGTAATGGGCAGTATTTTCTTTTGGTTTTTGCTTTTTGATAACTTCCTTCCTTAGCTGTTGTAAAAAATTTACCCAATAACACCCTATAATATAACAAAAGGTCCATCATACAAACAAAAAAACAAAACTAAACTGGCCATTTGCTTACATTCACAATAAATCCAATATCTATTTAATTAAAGGTTCAATATACATAAAAAGGCTTTATTTTAAAGTACACACCTGCAGCTAAATCCTCCATAGCAAGAAACTTTTTTCACAATATTAATGACAACAAAAATCTACTTACTTAACAGTAGTATTTTTCATGCAAATTAACTGACTGACAATGCAAGTTTCCGATGCTCCACATATCACTACAACTACAAGATGGACACAGAGAACTGCGCTCACAGCTACAGACACATAATAAGCAACAAGGGGGACAATATGCAATAGAAGATATTTTAGGATTTAGTTTTCAATACTCCGTGTTATATTAAATACGTTAATTTGAAAAACGTAAGAATTGTTAATTTGACTTTCACATTGTGTATATTGTGTAAGAATTGTTAATTTGACTTTCATATTGAGTACATTTATGTAAAAATGTTTGTAACTTAAATATTGTAATTGTGTTTTGTTTCTTCAGATCTTTCCCAGCAGTACTTTTGGAGTCAATTGAAAAAGTGAACTAGTTCATTTCTAGTGCAGTTCGCAGTAGCTCTGAAAAAGTACAAAAGGCGTTCAGTGTAGAACAGTTATCTTTGCTTTTGTTTTCAAAAGTATTGCTGAAAAAAATAAACGCGTTCTGGCTACTTTTTAAAATTTGCTGCGCACAAGAAAAAATAATAAAAAAAAATTTTTATATACAAAATGTTTTCTGGAATGTGGATGGAAAATATGGTACAAATGAGATCTTTAGGACCTTTCCGTTGCACAAAATTTTTACAATTTTAATATGTTCACTTTAAAACTAGTTAAAAAAGAACCACTTTCAGGCTACTGCGAAAGCAACCAGTTTAAAAATGTTCCTAATGCAACTAGTTCAAATAAGGGGAAAAAGGAGTGTTTCTGGGGACCATTGTCTTTTCCTATGACATCAACCCGCAAAAAGCGTCAGTTCGTTCAATGTTAAAGGGTATTGTAGAGGAACTAGTACTGGTCCTTTTTGGAACTAGTTTAGAACTATTTCAAATTTGGTCCACTTTTCTGCTGGGTTTTAATAGAAAATTTTTGAGTGAGAAAGAGAGTTTGTTTTACTTCGTATGAAAAGGCATTGCCAGACTGAAAATCTTAACGCAAGTGACTGCGTTCGTTTTACAAAATATGGCTATAAGATTTATTTAAGGTCTTCCATGGGACAGGCAAGGCTTTCCGATCTTGCTATTTTATCCATTGAAAACGAGCTTGCAAGTAATATTGATTTCGATGAGGTTATTTCAAATTTTGCAGCTCTTAAAGTAAGAAAAGTTCGTTTTTAAGACAACCCCATTTATAAGATTTCTGTGTTTAACCTTATACCTACATATACAAATATGAACCTGAAAATGTAATGTTTTCGTTCCGTCAGTTTTTAAGACTGCGAAGTTAATAAATTTTCTTTTTTACCTTATGCCTACATATCTAAACATGTAGATTACCTGCAAATGTAATATTTTTGTTCTATCTTTTACAAATTCTAATTGTTTGTCATGGCGTCCATGGTGGCGTCCGTGGCGTAGTTGGTTAAAGTGCGTGGCCGCTATGTCAACGAACCTGGAGACCCAGGTTCGAATCCCAGCAGCGACAGAAAATTATTTGAATTAAAATAATTTTTCTGTACGGCCGCCACCTCTCTGCAGACAATGGCAAACCTCAGAGAGTACACAGAACCAAAAACGTACTTAATAACAAAGAAAAAGTTCTTTGTCCCAATGTATTATACATTAAAATTGGTCCAAAGTACGAGTTCCTTGATTCAATGAATCTTTGTTCTTACGTTATTTCTTTGATATGTTATGAAGAAAAATAATTAATAAATGACACATACAACTGTTACAATAAGTTAGTCTGTCCTTTGAAATTTTAAAACAATATCAAGATATATTTTAAAAAATCATTTTCTTATTGAAATAAAATTCTCTAATAGTTTTATAGATATTACAACACAAGAACTGGAACAAAATTTTAATGAACACGAACAATGAACTGTTCCTTAAAATTAAGAACAACGATTCATTGAACCAAAGAATTCGTTCTTTGGGGCAATGAATAGTTCTTAAAAATCAATGAATTTTGCTTTATGAACGAGATTCTATGATTTTAAGAACAATATTTGGTTCAGTGTAATCAAAATGCCATGTAAAGCTTCTTGAGAACGAGAACATTCCGTTCATCACCGTTCGGAGTCAGCGTTAAGCATGTATGTAGGTCCGGTTCTCGGTCAATTGTATACAAACTTAATAACACGCACAACACAATTGATCATAAGAAGCTAGGTCAAAGTCCTTTCAAGGGCTGAAATGGCCAGTTATTTATTTATTTTATTTTAATTGTTTGTCATATGTTGTTTGTTTTTTTTGCGGAAAACATAAAGATAATAATAAAAATACTTTATCTCATCGAATTGGTTTCTTTTTGCATTTAGAAATTTTTTATAGGGGTGACACCATGAGTATCCGCCCCGGGTGTCACCAAGCCTAGGAACGCCACTGCTTATAATTCAAAGCTACTTTATGGACAAACTTTTCTATATAAGCAAATTGGTAATTTGCTTAATACGCAGACGGAGATAGCAACAGACGTACGATGAGTACAATCCATAAGAAGACGGACGGACATAGGGGGAAAGACAATTAATATAATAAATAATAATGACCGAAATAGCTTGCGGTATATATATATATAAGATATATATATATATTTAAGTTGGCTACTGAATATTCGTTTGTGGCAAAACAACTCGCAAACGAAGTGTAGTTGGTTAATTTTTCAGTTGCGGTGAACGAAAAATTTCTATGCGTGTAGTAACTAACAACGTTCTTTCACTGACTGGCATTTTCTAATAGCATTTTGATAGCGATAAGATGCATAATTTTGGCGGGTTAGGCGTTTGAGCAATGTAAGAGAGTCTTATTACCGATAATCTGCAAAAAATCCGGTTTTGCAAAAAAGGCGGCCTCGGTAGTCGAGTTGGTAGCGTGCTCGACTGCCACCAAAGAGGTCCCGAGTTCACTTCCCGGCCAGGCCATGGCCCTTCGCTTTAAAAGCTCTCTATTGTCTATCCTCATTTCTAATCAACTGAAATTCAAAATGCATCAATATTTACGACTTGAAGTTGTAGTTGGTGGTAGAGAAGTTTGTTGATGAGATTGCCTTATAGCTTGAATTGACTGAGGTAAAGGCAGAATATTTGCCTCAGATTCAAATTCACATGTTCCTACGGCTTTCCACCACCCTTAGAACATCCTACACGTGTTTCACTTGAGTGCCCTTTCCTTCCCACTAATCTATCATCCCATTTCGAACCAAGGGAGATTTGACTGAATAGGTATTCCACCTGAAATCCTTGGTTCAAAGCTAAAAAAAAAACCATAACGCATTTGCATAAATCGAGTACGTAAGTATTTAAAATTTATTAAAATATATTTTTAATTAAATTATGCATGCGTTTTGTTAATTTTAGGTTAAATAATTAATATTTGAATTAAATATTAAAGTATTTACACAGAATTAATAAAAAATATATTAAAATTTTGCATGCCTTTTTTAAAATATCTTTCAAATATTTACTATTTGAAAATTAAACTATCACATTTAAATAATATTTAAATAATAATATTAAAATTAAAAAACAACATATATAAATTAAATATGTTATTAATCACAATATCTCACTCATCTCACTGTCGAAGCATCTTGGCTAAACATATAGGCTATATAGTTTTCATAACAAAAACCAAAAGAGAACTACAACAAACCGGGAGTATTCAGCGACAAGCAAGAATCTTAATCCTAAAAACTTCATTGATAAACTGCAGGAACAGAGTGCGATGTTGTTGCTGCTTGAAGGCTATTTCAGAAGTTTTGAATAGGTCAGAAACTTCACTGTGTGGTATAGATTAAATTTAAATACGGAAAAAAACTAGTTGTGAGGAAAATGATTCATCCACGAAAATATTTAAATAAAATGTATACACGGGCGTGAATAATGCTAAGATGCGTTTGTCTTAAATAAATGCTTAAAGGATTTTTTTTGTTTCGTTTTAAATAGTTTCAGATGAGCGGATTAACTTAAAAGTTCGCTGAGCTAATTACAACCTAAAAACATTATTGGCGAAAACAATCATTTGTACTCATTTTATTTCAATAAAATTTTAAATAGTTTCAGTTTATGTTTAATATTAATGTTAAATTGGCATCAACAGCCACATATCTACAATCGAATACTTTCTCAATAAATCATGCAATCGAACAATCTTAGTTATAATAAATATTTCATTGATAAGTGAGTCTACCCGTTAGAAAATCCAACAGATAACAAGAATCTCAACAACTCCAGTTCAAGGCAATAAATGTATTATAATGAGATATATAGTTTTTTATGCGACGACCATAAAACAATAATAATTAAACATTCTATTATACCTATTGTATTTATACCTGAAGAAACCACATAATGAAAAAGGCCGTGCGAAGTGGACTCGACAACTGAACTATTGGCCTGGTGTCTACATACGTGCGTTTGAGCGTGCGTTCTTCATAAGGATTTTCATCAATGACAAAGTAGACAATTGGCGACAATATTATCACAAAGGTATATAAAAATGACCCTGTTTCATGGATTTTTTTTTTTTTTAACTCTGGTGCCGGTGTGCGAAGGATTGAGAAAATCAAGTTGACATTACTTGATGTGGGCATTTTGTGCAACCTTGTACAATCATGTCATTTTATTCTGGGTTCAATCGCAGCAGGTACAAGTAAAGAATACTCACATACTCGATCACACACACAATCATTGCCAGAGGCGCCACTAAGAAAACTATCGATAACCATTCGATGTGTTGAATATACTTTAATAATTTTTGTGGTTCTCGATAAGGTGCCTCGGCAGCTAGGAAAGTGAGCTATTGGAAAATAATTTAAGGATTCATTTAAGTGTAGGCATAGAGAGACGACACATAGCGGTGACTTGGCTAGACAGGTGCATCGGCATTAACTTAAAAACCTTAAATCCCATTGATGGGAAATGTACGTAAACTAACTACAATAATTTATTAAAGACTAAAGTGATCCCTATATTGTTTTGTCTACCGGATGCGCAAACGAATGTTTCTGCAAACTGCCTGCTCAAGATTACACTTCCTTCCGCCATCAATTATTATTGTTGAACATCCTCTTTCGCTCAATTTAATGTTTGATTAACTGACAAACTTCGCCACAAAAATGACATAATTCAATTTATGTCATTTTATTCAAGTGCAATCCAGCACAAAGTCGAGTGCACATACGCACAGCCTTTAACGGACTTTTGTGCGTTCGAACGCATAATTTTTTGAGTGCCTTGGAGTGTTTTTATTGTTGGCTTTATATCACCAAATTTAATTTTTCGCAATTGTCGGGTGTGAAAATTTCCAAGCAACGAACACTTGAAATTTGTATGCTGAATACAGCGCACAGTGTAACGAGTGCGGCCAAAAATAACTTAAGAAAAAAAAGTCATAAATTTGTAAATGTAAATATGCAGAATCATAGTTTAGAGTATTAATATTCTTAATGTAAGAGGATTTTGCGATATATTTTCAATTATGGACATGCCACTCTTCAAAAGTTGATTTTTTTTCAATTTGACAGTGTATATTTCTTAAAGAGGCGTAACCTTTAGTATAAAAAATGTGAAAAACATGAGCTTATATATATTTTATGTGTTTTTTAATTTAACTTTCTTAACATGTTTTCAAAACTTGGTTTTCAAAACTCAACAATGACGATTTTACTGCCATTTTTCTGGAGGATGTTTTGACGAAAATACGCAATTTTATATGAAAATATAAAAAAATTCTCTCAAACTTCAAAACAAAAAAAAAAAAAAACTAGCATAAAATTATCTTCGTCTGGACCGAACCTAAGTATATTCAAAGTCTTAAGCAGTTAATGAAATGTTTATTTTCGTCATAGTTTTAACAGAAAATATTCGCTTTTGTTTTTTAATAAAGACAAAGTGACTTGGGAGGAAGGCGTGGTTTTCACTTGATTTCGTTAAATAATATCGACGGTCCCTACGAAGACTATCTCTTCTTTAAACGTGATCAAGAAAATCCTTTTTTTTAAACTGCGGCGAAGAAAATCTGTTTTTATGAAATGCGGCAAAGAAAATCTCTTTTCAGAGTGTGACGTTAACAACGCTGTATTTTTTAAAGAGTGGGAACAATTTTTCTGAAAAAATTATGTTTTCAAATAATTATTTCTATTTATAATTTCATCTTTATAATTCCTTATAGTACTCTATAACATGATTTTTATCAACAAATAATATAACATAATGATATATTTCATATCGTCACCTAAAATGCAAAATAACGTAACATCACTTTTGATAAGAGAAGCAAAAAACGATATAAAATTCAAACAACTTGAGATATTGAAACGAAATTTTCAAATCAAATAACTTGGTTATTTTTGGTGGCAGAAGTTTAAAATTCATAACATACATGTAATATAATGTAGTGAATCGTAATGAATAAAAAACATAATTTCGAATTTTTTGATCATACGTTTTTTTGCATTTTATGTGACGATATGATTGTTTCGAAATTTAAGATAAAAACTTTTTTTAAAACAAAAAAAAAAAAAAAGTAAGCATAAAATAAAAGTGATTTTTTCGCCTTATTTTGATAAAAGTAATTTTTTTCGCCGCATTTTGATAAAAGTGATTTTTTCCGCCGCATTTTGAAAAAAGAGATTTTCTGTCGGAAAGAGATTTGTTTTCGTAAGCACCGTCGATATACTCAGAGTGCATATTAAAACTTATTTGCAAAATTGCAAGACCATATATTACTTTTTGTGGAAATAAAAGCGATTTTATCTTTATCTTTATGCGAGGTAGGCGTGGTTTTTATTCGATTTAGTTGAAAAATGTACTCTGGCACAGAGTATATGTTATACATATATCAAAGTTCATATGCAAAATTGCAAGTCAATATAGTAGTTTTTGTGGAATTTAAAGAGATTTTAACTTTATGATAAAGTCACTTTAAATGGGAGGTAGGCGTGGTTTTCATCCGATTTGGCTCGTTTTCGAACTTGATCTTTATTTTATAGATACAAACTGTAAATATCGAATTTCGTGATGATAGTTTGAAAATAACGGCTGTAATCATGATCACAGACAGACGGACAGACAGACGGACATGGTTAAATCAACACGGGTTTTGTTGATGATCAAGAATATATATGCTTTTACCAACTAATGATAGGGTGATAGTGACAAGACTAATATACCCCTTTTACGTTTTTTAAACGCGGGGGTATAAAAATAATTTGTATAATAAAACTTTCAAATAAAACACTTTCTCAAAATAGTCCTAAAATTTGGTTTGCCGAAAGTAAAAAAAAGCAGTTCTGGCCAATTATTTGAATCTTGTATCTATATATAAATAGGCGTAGGCAGAACAGTTAAGAACCATTTTCTCCCGAGTTTCTTCACCGATTTTAATAATTTTTTTTTTAATTAATAAGAGTTGAATGAAGGAGTGCACCAAATATATATGAAATCGGCATTCGATCTCAAATCATACGTAACATTCAACTGTTTACATTTTACGGACGTTAAGAGAGGGGTGTGGCACTTTTCATCAGCCCAAATTTTCTGTGTAACTTTCGAACTATAAGTCACAAATCAATGAAACTCGTTAGGAACTTCCTATTCAGTCGTGTTCTTCTACTGCAAAAATTGAACAAGCATTAGATAAAGGGGCGTGGCACCATCCATACAATTCAAAGTTTTTGTATCGAACAGCTTTGAAAGTAAATGCCGTATAACAATGAAACTCAATATGGAGTTGCCACTTTATTATATTCATCTACTAGTAAACCGTGACAAGCATTGCACAAAGGGGCGTGGCACTACCCATACAATTCAAAGGTGTTATATCTAATAGATTTGAAAATAAAAGCCGTAGAACATGGAAACTCAGAATGGAGTTGTACTATCACTATCACTAGTATGACTTTGTGATTTCCTACTGGTGGTGTGTATGGTGCGGTATGAGTTCGGTAACGTTTACTCATGTGCAAAGAAAAAGAAGAAAGAAAAATATGTTTTCAATACAAATACAAAAAACAAAATCAATTTTCAAATGGTCGAATTTCGACCAAAGGCGACACTAGTACAATTAAATATGTCGAAAAGATAGTTTACTCTTTACGTAGTAAATAAAAATATTTATATACATTAAGAGATTAGGCCACCCTAGCATTTTCGAATTTTTTTTTTAAATTCTCAAAAATGATGTCTGAAAAGATTATGACCGGAAAGGATCTTCAAGGACTTAGTTTTTGAATTTTATTATAAGGCCGCCTGGTACTACTTCTACTACTACTACTCAGAACTTCAAACGCTTTTATCTCACAACTGCGTTTTTTCAGTTTGACGGAAACATAAAATTACAAAATAAATAACTGGCCATTTCAGCCTTTGAAAGGACTTTGACCTAGCTTCTTATTATCAATTGTGTTGTGCGTGTTATTAAGTTTGTACACAATTGACCGAGAACTGGACCTACAAGTTTAAAGCCGACTCCGAACGGCGATGAACTGAATGTTCTTGTTCTCAAGAAACTTTACATGGCATTTTGATGTAAAGTTTACATGGCGGAGAAGTGGCGGCCGTACAGAAAAATTATTTTAATTCAAATAATTATCTGTCGCTGCTGGGGTTCGAACCCGGGTCTCCAGGTTCTTTGACATATAGGCCACGCACTTTAACCAACTACGCCACGGACGCCACAACATTGAGGGAAACATAATTCAGGCAATTTTCAACCGATTCACTTGAAACTTTAAATATATTTTGAAAAATATATTGTACGCAGGATTTTTTTTTTATAATAAGGGGTTTATTTGTTATTAACAATAATCTGATGAAAATTTCTCACTTTTTACTTTAGAATTTCGCCATTTGTCCGAAAATCAAAAATATCCTACGTACTTATATATATCCTACGTAGAAGATCTTATATATAATCGAAAAAAATTAATTTCTTTTTAACCTGGCGTTAGTGTGATGGAAAAAAGTCACGCTATAAGTGTGGTGGGGTATGACATATCGCAAAAGTATAAGTCGTATAAATACTACAAAAACATTTTATCGAAAAAATTCAAATAGCTTCTCATTTATTGATTGATTTACTGTTAAAAATATAATATTTTAAATGCGTTGCAATTGAAATAAAAAATAGTTTTATTGAAACTTACAAATACTACAAAGAAGATATTGAAAGAAATAAGGTCTCTGGGGTATCTCAGACCGCACCACACTAACGTCGGCTTAAAATTCAAAAATTACAGGAGCTACAGGAAAAAACAGAGGCGTCCTCGCAAAAACTCTACACAGGCTCCATTTTAAAATAAATTGCTTCAAAAATATATGTTTATAGCCACTGATATGTTTAATAAAATCAATTTTTAGAATCTCGATTTATTGCGTAGTGTTTCTGACATAAAATAAATTCCAAAGTGAGCTTATTTTTGCGGTGTCTAGAGTATATTACCCTTAATATATTGGTAAAAATACATGAATATATAACTACATTTTAAGAATTTTAAAGATTTTAGTTTTTGTTTTGCCATCTTGAAATTTGTATTTTGGTTTTTATGTTAAGTTGGTAACGCGAAACGAAATGAAAAAGAAATGAATACAGTTCATGAAAATGAGTGGTTGTATTGGTTTATTTTATTAATTTATTAAATAACTACATATATCCATATATATTTTTTTTAATTTTTAATGCTATGGCGTATGTATATTTTTTATTATTTTAATATTTTATTCTTTTTCAATTAAACAATTAGTAGAGTAAAACAATGTAGGGTTATATTGAAATTCTTTCTACGGTATTCAAAGATTCAGTAAAGCCAACGAAAAGAAAGAAGTATGAAAACAACCGTTTTATTTAAAACAAAACAATAAACAATTTAAAAGCAAGTGGAAGTGCAGAGAAAAATATAAAATTAAAGTGAAAAAAAAAACAAATAAAATAATATTTTAAGCAAATTTGAAATTAATTATTATATTGTTAGTGCGTAAGAAATACAAAATATATTTTATCGATAGTTATAAAAAAACTATCCCTGAAGTGTAGCCAACTAGTTAAAATACTAGTAAATGTACTAGGTCAAAAAATATCAGCACCAGTTCAGCTTAAATGCTTCTTATGAGCTGGTTATATTTGTTGGTGTTAATATCATAGGATAAGACAATTGTCCTATTCTCGATATGATTTGAGGTAGTATTTTTAGTGGCATTTTTTGAACTAGTTGTAATTATAGTAGCTTTAAGCCAGTAAAATACTAGTATAATCAAAAGTAGAATTTTTACTGGCATGATTTTGACTGGTACAAATAAAAAAAACTGATATAAATTTTGGAATCAGCGTACGATTATAATCGTACGCTGTATAATAATAATTATGCTTTTAGAAATTAAGTTTCATCAAATTCCAACAACTTCTCGTTTTTTCCAACAAATTTATGGAGTCATCTCACCATAATACCAGAGAACTTAAAGGGTACCAGACTACTTAAAACGTACAACGATTAAAATTTTGACGTGTACATGAAAAACTACAACACACGTGTATTTTTATTTCTTCTCACCTTTCCGATAAAGTATATTTGGTTTATAGCAAGATGTATTAAGGAAGATGGAAGAACTAGGTGACGTCTATAAAATCAACACCGTTGCGCTGTCAAAATCAAAACAAATGAAGTGATGCCTATTTCTATAAGTTATTGCTTTCTAGTTTTTTCTATTTCTTCTTATTGCTTCGATTAAACAAAACGCATCTTGTGTGATTTGTTTTTTTTTAATTTTCTAGTGACTTGTGTGATTACCTTTTATAGAAAAAATATGTCGAAAAGATTTGCTATCTGCCTTAGTTCCTAGAATAAGGACAATATATCATTCTTCAAAGTTCCAAAGGACGACTTCCGAAGAAGAAAGTAGGTCGACTGTTGCGGCTTGGAGCTGAACATGTTTGCTTAATTTTACAACGCAAAAATAACCCTAAAATTTGACTGCTTGTGATGTTTCTTAACTTTATCCTCTTATCCGATTGCAAAACTCCCTCTTAAAGTATTTGTCCCACACAAAAGGAAAAATAAAGAATTTGACAGCACAACTGTGTCAATTTAATAGACATCAACCTACTTCTTCCACCTTCTTAAATACATCTTGGTTCATAGGACAGAATATGTGTAACGCAATATTATTAAAAAAAAAAAAAATCAATGACAATTGATTTAAAAATCGCTATTTTTAGTTCTTTATTTGTATTTATTACCTGTTGGTAAGTGATTTCTTGTTAATTTCCATTATTGCATACATTTTTACCGCATTTTTCAAACTTCATTTATTTCATGTTTGTAAATCAATGCAAAACAAGCGAGTTTGCAACTAGCAAAGACACTAGTGCAATTATGACTACTTAGCTATGAGCAAGAAAAACAGCTGGTACATATTTTTTTAAGTAGTTCAAAAGCGACTGGCTAGTTAAAAATAAAATTTAGCAATTTTTTTTTTGTTTTTGATCTAGGATAATTTTTTGGGGAACTATTCTAGATTACCGATTGCAGTTATATGGGAGGTAGGCGTGCCATTAATTTAATTTGGAGGAAATTTTTTGAAAATAATTTCTTTGTCGTAAGACTCATTTTCACAAAATTTCATGATTCTGGGGCAACTCCTTCTATTTTTGGCCAATCGAATGCGATTATCTAGGCAAAAATATTTTTGATAAATGTCTACCGTTTTATCAAGTTCTTTTTATGCATATGTATTGATGATGTATTGATGATTTTGATGGCATTTAACGTTTATGATTCAAAAGTTGTTTCATTACCGAGATAGGGTAAAACAACCCGTTAAAACATCGACCTTTTAACGCAAATAACTCAACAAAAGGTTTGCGAATATTTTGTAGAATATAAACTTTTCCATATAACAGGACTATTTTCTTACTTTTAAAAGGTAGCAATTTTTAAATCCGCAGTACCAACTTCGGGAAAAGTAGCATGTTGCTTAGAACATGATATGATTTTCGTGTTTTTTTTTTTTGCTAATTATTTGTAGGTACATCTTTGTTTTTTTCTGCTTTATAATCAAGGATTTGAGTACATAAAGACTTAAGTGAAGGGATGATTTTGAAATTTGCATTCCTTCAAAAAATTTAAAACTTTTGAATTAAACCTTCTTTAATTCCTTTTCAAATTCCTATCACATAATAATAATAAAGGTGTTTCATATATATTTGTATCAGGAAATTGTTATTGAATAAGGATATTTAAAATCGAATGGAACATAAGACCAATTAAATTAAATCGATTTAATGCAGGTAGAATTGAATAAGGATACAGTATGTGGAAAAATTAAGTTGTTAAAGTAAATATTGATTATGCAAAGCATCGCTCGACCATTCTATGCTTTGTTTTTTTTTTTGTTTTGTTTTTGTTTTCGCATATTTTGGAAGTACTGTTAGCAAAGAGTAAACAATTCGAAACGGTAAGAGTAATAGACGCTACACTCTGTAAATAAAGTCGTGGTTTTGATGTTGATAAAATAAGTTGTCTGATGCGAGTTTTCCTGATTTAAATATTAAAAATTAAAATTAAGTTTGATGGCATTTGTAAAAAGTTTGTCATTAAAAATATAGTATTTTTTTATAATTACTGTCTACATTTTCTACGGATTCTTACAAATGAAAGAAAAAATGCCAAAACTTGGGCAGCTGAAGGATGACGAGCCTTCTTTCATAATTAGTTTACATAAAGGCGGCCATATGCAGAGATTTATAGCAAAATTATTTAATAAAAGTCAAGCCGCAATATGGAAATGAATTTCAAAATATAAAAAGGAATTCCGCGTCTGCAGAAATATACGTCCTGGTCGTCCCAAAATCACCACTGAAAAGGTAAATAAACGCATTTTGGCAATTTTTGAAGCTGATCCGTTGAAATCAGCGCAAAAAATGCGGGCTCAACTCATTAATGAGAGCAAACAGGCCCCTTCGGTGTATACAATACGTAATAGATTACGCGAAAGCAACAAGGATGGTCGAGTTGCTCGCAAACTTCCGTTTCTAAGTAAGCGAAACAGATAGAAAAGGCGCGAATTTTATGAGGAACACATATTTAAGCCTCAAAATTTCTGACACACGGTACTTTGGACGTATGAGTCTATGATTTTTCAAAATTGGACAAATTTTCCTAAGGATCAATAGATAAAGCTTGTTAACTCAATTACACATAGGCTTGCGGCTGCCAAGAACTTCGGATATTGAGGATATTTAATGATTGAAAACATTGATTTGTATGATATTGTGTAGTTTATTTTTCAAAATTAAAATTTAGTTTTTTTTTTATTTTAAATTCTATTATAGTTTTAGACAAGGGCGTTCACAGGGGGGTGGCACAGGGGGGGGGGGGGGGAGGGGCAAGTGCCCCCTCCCCCTCAACTGAAAAATTTTATATAATTTTATTTCCTATGTGTATATGTTACATTTCTGTTTATATGTTACAAAGTCTTAAACCCTTAAGTTTTGATTTCTTATACTATGTTTACATTACCTCGAAACTACACAGTTAACTTTGAAATTAGATACTTAACTGCATAGTTTCCCATACAAAATCTTAACTATCTCGCAAAGCAGTTAAGTTGAAACTGCGACCTAAACCATCTCATTTTGCTATGCAACACTGTGTTTTCATCAAGCACAAAAGGAAATTTACAAAAATGACAAGGAAATGTCACATAAAAAACGCAAAAACATATTTGAAAACAATTCCTTTTCTTTTGATGATTCGGTCAAAGACCACCAGTTTAGAAAACACTTCCTGCTGATGATGAACAAAAACTCCTACAAGGCTTTTCTCACATATCTTGTAATATTTTGAATTTTTTTTTTTGCATGAAAATTAAATTTTCAATATGTCTCAAAATTATGTGAATCAACGAAAAATTAACGTCAAATAATGACAAAGTTAACTACGCTACTGGCAGTGTAAACACCAGAAACAGTTTCCAAACTATTAAAGTCAAACTGCATAGTTAAATGTGTAATGTAAACATGATATTAGATGGTACGAAACTTAGTTTTTTTCTGACTTTTTGTTAAGATTTCATTATCCACTTATGGGCATTGTTCATATAGCAAATTTGAGTAGTGCTATGACACGCTCCGTTACGTTTGCATAACCAGCCCTGAGTAACGATCAACAACCGATTTTGTTCTCTAATTATCGTCTGTTGTGCAACTTTAGTTTTTATTAATTGTGTTGTGTATGTGGAGTCTAAATATTATTTTAGAAATCAACACGAAGTTCTTTGATGTGTGAATGGCAAAGTGTATCAATACTTTGTTCCTCCCAAAAGTTTCGAGGCGGCCCGCAACCTTTGTTAAAAACAATATTGATAATTTTAAACAAAGTGTCAACGCACTTTGCCAAAGGGAGCTAGAGACGTGTCGGATTCAAAAAAGCCCCTAAGTCCTGTCTGAGTCCGTTGTCTAGTCGTCTGCGTCTAACGATGTCTGAGTCCTTTTCTAACTACACTCAAAGTGAGAGCAAAAATAACTTACTCTCTCAATAAGTTGGATATTAGGATAGGATTTTCCCATTGCTAAGAGGGAGCTTAACAATAGGAACGAAGAAGGCCGAAAAAATATAAAAAGATATTCAACCCGATGAAAAAAGTGGAAAACGACCTATTACCTAATGCCTGGTTAAAGCCAATTAAGCTCATCAGAAGGATTTAAAAATAAAAATTATTCTACCGACCCTCTATAGACTGAATGTTACACATTCGAAAAAAACTAAGGCTAATCAAAAGAAATTTTTGAAATTATAATAAACATTCATGTCTTATTAAGGTACAATTACCGTCTAGAATGCTAAAAATTAACATATATTCAACAATTTTTTTTTCACTTTCTTTATTATATATGGTTATCAAACTAATTGTAAATTTAATATAGGGCGCTGAAATTGTTCTTTTCGAAAAAACACTGCTGCTAAAAAAATGGCGGACATTTGAAAATGTTGTCCAAAAATCGCCTTTTTCAACCTTTTTTCAAATTCAAAAATTTTATATATTTTTTTTTGTGGTCAAATTGTGGTAAACTATTACACAGGATATAAAAACAAACAAAATGCTGCAAAAATTATTAATAACGGCATAGCAGATCCGGAGATTAACTGTCCGCCAGTTAAAACATGAATACGAAAACGAAAAACGAATATAAGAAATTTTTAAAATGCAAACACAAGATTGTCATGCACTCTTTTTATAAATTATTCACACACACACACACACACACACACACACACATTCATACAAACAAAAGAAAAAATAAAAAAAGCTATTTTAAATGATAATAAAATAAAATAAATACCTTGAAAATATCTTTTTCAGTCTGCACGGATCTTTAACTATATTTAAAAACGAACGACAATTATTTTAAATATTTTTAAATGCATTTAATAAATGTAAATATGATTTTGTAAACTACAAGTTCGTTATACTGGAAGTTAAATTGAAAAATATGAATTTTCATATAATAACAACGTTTACAAAGTTTGCACAGAAAATCTCAGGCAATAAAATTTCATAGGTAACATTCCAGGCTCATTTTCATAAACGTGCACGCCAATGCATACCTTTGTCCCCCCCTCGACAAATTCCTGCAGACGCCCATGGACATTGAAGTACAAATTTTTATTTAAAAATATAAAAACCTTAATAAACCACGACAAAAAAATTATTTGCGACCATTTCTTTAAAAAATATTTCTGACAACATATATTTTCCACCAATGAAATATAAGATCAACGAATAAGATTCAACGGTATCTCCTGTCTAATAAAAAAAATGTATCGATCTTAAGAATTCAAATAATATTTCCACACAAAAAAAAATCCAATTACAAGAGCTAACTTAGACAAAAGTCGCAATAGTTTTATATTTTTTGTATATCAAATTATACTTTTAAATTTTGATTCAATTAAAAAAAGCAAAAACCGCATTTCAATTTCACATTTTTTTGATAAGTACGTACCCTCACCTTTGAAGGCTTCAAAATATATACTTTCAATTTTATTCAGCGAGTTTCGTCTAGTGAAACACTGTGCAGCACATTGTTTGAACAATAAAATAATATAAGTAAACACACACTTTAATATATGTTTCTTGTTATTTTTGTTTTTTCTTTTGTTGCGGCAAAATTAATCAAATGATAGTCCTTGAATTTTTGAAGTTCTAACTTTGTGTGTAACATGGGAAAAGACCGTTTTGTGTATTTAATGAATTGATTGAAGTTGGTCAATCATTTGGAAACATGAAGAACTTGTATTGAAAGAACAATGCACACAGAAAAATGTACGAAAAATGAAATCAATGTTATTGTAATTTCGCCATAATAGTGAAAAAAATCTTGTATTGTTATGAGTAAGTCAAAAAGAAACGCTATGTAAATATTTAATAAGAAATTATATTTATATAATTATAACAGAATTATAACAATAAATTCTTATTTCAAAAAAGCACCTTATTCGCATGATGAAGAGTAGAGTGTGTGCATCCCTTATTTTAAAGATGACCTCGAGACTACTCCAAAAACAAACACACATTTTTTAGACCCACGGAAAAACCTTCAAAATGGTATTTTTTCCCATAACTTAAGCATATTATGTCCGATTTTAGGAATTTAGGATGCCGTTAAAAAGGGCATAGCTTGTACTGCTCGTACATTTTCCTCTCAGAACTCTTGTAATTCTAAAGCAGTGGTGCTCACTACATGGTTTCCCATAGCCCGCGGGCATCGTGTGTTGTTAAGCTTTTGCACACGAAGTAGCAATCGGCTCGCTGTGTTTGTACACTGCGTAAAAGTTTGTTTTTTCTACTGTGCTTTAAATTTTAAGTCAGTATCACCGTTGCCAGATTGGGCGATTTATCGCGAATTTGGCGCTTTTTTCTTGTTATCGCGCTTAAATTTTTAGGAAATCGCCTGGCGTTTTTTTTTTGCGATTTTTGTGAATACCACGCTTCTTCATAAACTCATCTAATGTGTTTAAATTTCAATTAAAGAAAATAACAATTGTTTTAAAAGTGTTTGGAACACTCTGTTAACAATGCGACTGAACACAGCTCACAAGCCTAATCGATAATTTATTTATATCGAAATACTTATTTTCTTGAGACCGTTTCTTCAAAACATCAACACATTTAATTTATATTTTCAACGAGAAAAAGTAGACTTTTTCAAGCTTACGTTGAAATCACAACATTTATTCAAAGACTTGTTTCAAAAATTATAAAAGAAGACATTGTCAAAAATTTCAATTTTGATAATTTAGCTACATTCAGCTTAAATAAAATTTTAGCGGATAAAAAGCAATTATAAAAGAATTAATGACCTTACATTTCATTATCAGTTCCATGAGGAAATTCACAAATTAAGTGATGATATTGTTATAATAGACATACTATCAAAATGCCAGAATTTCATTATAGTTTTAATCAAGGAAATTTTAAAACGATTACCTAGTCAGTTAGAAATGTTTGAAAATGCTTTTATTTTATGTCCTGAAAGATTTTTAAACTATATAAGACCTTCTTTCCCTGAACTCCCTCTTTATTATCTATCTCTTGAAGAGCGACGTGCAGCAGAAATCGAATACGAATCTTTGTTGACATTTCCATGGAGCAATGTTTTCAAAAACAAAGTGCCATCTGAAAGTGAAGAATTTTGATAATCGGCATACAAAATTAAGACAGCAGTAGGGGGAAAAATGTTTGACAATATTTGTAAGTTCGCATTCATCTTGCTTTCCTTGCCACATTCTAATGAATTTGTGGAACATATTTTCTCCGTCATGAATTTGACCAAAACTAAAATTCGTAACAGAATGAAATTAGATATGGTAACTTCAATCATTCGAGTAAAATGCTTCATGAAGGCTCACAACTGTTGTTGCAAGTAGCTGCCAATATCCGATGATATGATTTCAAAAATAAATAAATCAGTGTATTAACTAAACAATACTTCGAGAATTGACAAAACGGAGGAAGAGTCTAGTATGGCTGCAGTAACTACGTTTTTTGTAAAAAGTTTTTATTTTTAAAGTTGCATATTGAAAAATTGTAAAAAGTTATAGTATCTAAAAAGATGTTCTTTAACAAGCAAAATGCTCGTATAAAATGAAGAAGCTTTTTTATTATTTTGTACAGATCTCAATATTATTTCAAAAAATATGAAAATAAGAACTTTTATATATCTAATACTATTAACAGATCTCAATATTATTTGAAAAAAAATGTATGTAATTTGTTTTGTTTTTTCTAATATAATAAACTAGTAAACCCGTATGGCGTTAAAACGCCAAAATGAGAAAAAAATCTAGTTTAAGATTGTTTTGTTTTTATTATTAGAACTTTTATCATTTTTTAACATACTTCTGTGTAAACTACCATTTGATGTTGTGACATCAAAAGAGCGGATTCGACTTAATGTCAAATATTATTAGCCGTGTGCGAATTCTGGGGCTTGCAACTTTTCTCAACGACTGTCTTAGGCTCTTATAATAGTCATAAAATAACAGGGACCGGAACTTGAAAACTTTGCATTTTAAATGGAAAAAAATTTTTCCGATGGGCTTAATTTTTGGTATAAAAATTCGCTGACCAATGCTTGCACCGGTTAGTAAAATGCATTCGACAGTATTATTGTAAGGATTAAAAATCTGCAGTCGGATTCTATTCATAAGTCCTTTCACTGTATTAAGATTCCTCATCAGCATAACAATTGCATCTGTTTTGGGCGTTAAGTGGTGTCAAGAAAGACCACTTACCTACTTAAGTGCTATTAAGGAACTGCGTTGGGAAGTTTATTTGTGCGGCACTTCATCAGAAACGGTTGTGCAAATGCTTTTATACAAAACTTCAAGATAAGATAATAGTACAATTACTAACAAATTCATTTTGAAACCACACTTCGTCCGTTGGTGCAAGAATAGCGTTTTCTTGAATGATATCACTCTTTATGTTATTTTGTAGATCGTCATTAATAAAATCAATTCACAATCCGTGATCTAAAAGGAGCTGATCAAGAATTAACTTGTCGCAAATAACTTGAAAATTCCTTTTCGCCTCTGTCTAATCGCATGTTTTTTTCAATCTTCATTGTTTTTACGTAAGATCACAGTTTTCTATTGTTACAACGTGTCCAGAATAAGAGATTTCTAGAACTGTTTCCTTAAAATCACCAGAAAATACAACTTTTCAAAAACCAGTTTACGAATGTCTGGCAATATCGCGAAACACACAATCAATTACTGTCAGTGCTACTGCAGGAATCATACTTGCTTCATCAATGATCATAAGATGTGCATTATCAAAGTAGATTCCGTGCTCAAAATTGGGCTTCAGGCGTTAAGCCGATGCAGATGTATCTCAAGAAGAGGTCTAGGAAGTTTGAATTGTCTGTGCAAGGAACGTCGTCATTCAACGAAGCTAGCGGCGATGCCAGTAAAGGCTACTGGAAAAGCGATTTTACACGAACTTGGTCTTTTGCGAATGGTACATAAATATAACATTTATTTGAATGTTTTTGCTTTGCTCAACTGCTTTAATTATACAATAGAATAATTTTGATAAATTTCAGAAAAAAAATATCACATACTTTTAGGCATCCCATAGAAAACTTACTTTCTTTGCAGAAGATTGTTTGGCTTTTTTTGTTTAAATACACAATACTTTAGAAAAAGTAAGACCCTATGGCACATCTGCAGACCAAGACCTTTCTATTGATACCTCATTTATGAAAATCGCATTTACGGTATAGATTTGATGGTCATCACAAAAAAAGCGCTTGCGTAATAATAATATAGATTTCTTAGAAAAAATGCGGTTTTTTGACGATTTTTTTTTTCATTGGGCGATTTTGGGCGATATTTTTTATAAATCTCGCGCTTTTCTCAAAAAAGTTCTGGCAACACTGGTCAGTATGTTTTGAGCGTTCTTGTGGTGAGGGTGTTGCTCGCTGTTTTATCTATGAATATACGTAAATATATTGCAATGCTTCAGGACAAGCATTAATATATTTTTGCTTGATGTTTTCTATGTTAAAATAGCAAAAAACAAACACAAAAATAAAAAAGACATGATTATATTGAAAATCCAACACTCGACAAGAGTTCCTTGCACCAAATGTTGTGAGAGCTTTTAAAAACTTCTTGTTTCAGTGTAAAGCTGTCTACTCGGAAAGCTCTCTTTGTTGTTGTTTGAACCTTGCATTGATCACCACTGTTCTAAAGTCATATTCAACTGGTAAACCCTATTACCTGAACCCAATTTTCTTTTCTCATAAAATGAAACTTCTTAAAAATTTGTTAATTTCTTCACCAAAAATTGCTTTGTTTGGTCTTGAAACATGCAATTACAATCGAGTTTAGCTACTGCAGCTTTTTCGCACATTCTCATCATTAACGCATTAAAAGTCACAATCCAAAAATCCAAAAAAAATTAAACTTTCAACGATATTGATACCAGTGGCTCGAAATAAGTTTATGTGAGAAAAATTTACCCACCAAAATATGGTTGGGCTCAAGGACAACAAAAGACGACACGACTAACCATGCAATTACACAATAGTTTTTAATCTACTCTTGAGTTGACCTTCAGACAAGTTAACATCAAAAAAGTTACAGTTGTTAACTAATTTACTCATACGGTTTAAAGGAGCAGTTAACATATAATTTGATCTACTAAATGGTAAGTAAATTAAATTGTTAGCATTTCTACGATTAGAGTTAAAATTAATAAGAGAAAGAAGTTCTGGAGAATCGAATACACCGGTTATGAGTTGGTGCAAATAGACGATATCTGCAGACTTCCTTCGATCACTCAATGATTGCATTGCAGACAGGAAGGTTTAAAATGTCAAATCCACTTAAGCCCCTTAGGGAAAACCGAACAAAGCATTTTTGGATTCTCTCTATTCGATCAACATTCGCATTGTAACTTGGAGACCAAACTTGACTTGCGTACTCCAAGTGAGGACGCACTATTGCATAATACAACGTTGTAGTCGTAATCATGCTATTGAATTCTTTGGCCCAGCGTTTAATAAATTCAAGCATAGAATATGCTTTTTTACAAATGTTATCAATATGAATGTTAAAGGAAAGCTTAGAATCCACGACGTTAAGCAGTATCTTTTATCTTACAAACAAAAACTAAATTATTCCTTTTTCGCGAAAAGCTTTTGTCATAATTGGCATTTATCTGGATTAAGAAACATATTATTTTTAGAATCAAATCGGACTGGAGTAGGGCTGAATTGTCTTGAGAATTTATTTTTCTGTATATTTCCATATCATCCGCATAAATAAGCAAATGAGAGTTTTTAATGATTGAAAAAATTACTTAATTCAATTGGCGGCCTCGATAGTCGAGTAGGTACCGTGCTCGACTGCTACCCCAGAGGTCCCGGGTTCAATTCCCGGCCAGGCCATGGTCCTTCGCTTTTCTATTTTCTATCCTTATTTCTAATAATAAAAAAAAAATAAATAACTGGCCATTTCAGCCCTTGAAAGGACTTTGACCTAGCTTCTTATGATCAATTGTGTTGTGCGTGTTATTAAGTTTGTACACAATTGACCGAGAACCGGACCTTCAGGTTTAACGCCGACTCCGAACGGCGATGAATGGAATGTACTTGTTCTCAAGAAGCTTTACATGGCATTTTGATTACTCTCTGAGGTTTGCCATTGTCTGCAGAGAGGTGGCGGCCGTACAGAAAAATTATTTTTATTCAAATCATTTTCTGTCGCTGCTGGGGTTCGAGCCCGGGTCTCCAGGTTCATTGACATAGAGGCCACGCACTTTAACCAACTACGCCACGGCCGCCACACAGCCGTCTAATCAACTGAAATTAAAAATTCATCAATATTTACGACATGAAGTTGTAGTTGATGGTAGAGAAGTTTGTGGATGAGATTGCCTTATAACTTGATTTGACTGAGGTAAAGGCATAACACTTACCTCTGAGTCAAATTCACATGTTTCTTTGGCTTTCCACCACGCTTAGAACATTCTACACATGTTTCACTTGATTGCCCTTTCCTCCCCACTAATCTATCACCCCATTTCGAACCAAGGCAGACTTGACTGAATAGGTATTCCACCTGAAATCCTTTGTTCAAAGCAAAAAAAAAAACAAAAAACAAGGTACCATTATTTTTGCTTTCGTTTATATTCTTCATTTTGTTCCCGATCTTATCTAGCTTTATTTTTACCCGATATCTTCGTGCACTTGTGGCGTCCGTGGCGTAGTTGGTTAAAGTGCGTGGCCGCTATGTCAACGAACTTTGGAAACCCAGGTTCGAACCCCAGCAGCGACAGAAAATTATTTGAATTAAAATAGTTTTTCTGTACGGCCGCCACCTCTCTGCAGACAATGGCAAACCTCAGAGAGTAATCAAAATGCCATGTAAAGCTTCTTGAGAACGAGAACATTCCGTTCATCGCCGTTCGGAGTCGGCGTTAAGCATGTAGGTCCGGTTCTCGGTCAATTGTGTACAAACTTAATAACACGCACAACACAATTGATCATAAGAAGCTAGGTCAAAGTCCTTTCAAGGGCTGAAATGGCCAGTTATTTATTTTTTTTTATTTTTATCTTCGTGCACTTTCAGCAGGCGTTAACTTTGCTATTTTACTCTTAAATATACAAAAACGAAATACAAAATTAATACTTCCACCCGTGGTGTGACATATCTTAAAACTGACGTTCAATACATTTTCCACTTTTTAGTTTTTTTTTTCTTAGGAATTTTATTTTGCAAATATACGAAAACCAAGAAATTAATCAAAACCTATGAAACAGTGATTTTAAACTTTGAGTTTTTTGATTTACTATTTTTGCTTTAATAAAACTCCGCGTGACGTTCAATACATTTTTACACGTACTTATCATGATGAACTGAGAAAACACAAAAAAATGTACTTTAATATTATTTAATCGTCTTAATTTTTAGAATTTCGTGAGAACTAATCTCTGCACTTTCTTAATATAACTTTCTTGTCATCTATACCACACCTAACTAAAAACTAACGAAGCTTAAAAAAATGTGACGTTTATTACAATGCGTGGGGACTAAATGTAAATCGAAACCCAAATTCGCGATGGCAATGTTCTGAGAATAACAACAAAATAAAACATAAGAAATAAATGGTATTATTAAAAAACAGTTATGATTTGTTAAATATTTGCATTGTTTTCAACTTTTTTTTCACGTTTTTCATCAAAAAGTGTAACTGGGGACACATGTTTTTGTATTAAGCGAGTGCGAGAGAGCAATATAACATTCTTCAAAACAAATATGCAAGCAATTTTAGGATTCTGAAAAATATATTCTGTCAATAAATATTTTTCAGGGATAACTTTCTCATATTTTATTTGTTTTTTTCTTTTTGTTTTAACCTGAAAACAGAGTTAAAAGAGCGGGGACAAAAAAAAAAGAGGATTTTGTATGCAATTGACCCTATTACTTGCAAGCTCGTTTTCAATGGATAAAATAGCAAGATGGGAAAGCCTTGCCTGTCCCATGGAAGACATTAAATAAGTCTTAATTAATTTTAGCTTTGAAAAACTCATTTCGCATGAAGCTACTGATACACAAATTGTTAGAAATAATTTCAATGCGACAAAATGGGACACACATTTTTTAACGTAATGTATTTGTACCTTTTTCTTTCTGTTTGAGAAATAAAAAAAAAGGAAATGGTGTCACCCCTAAAATGGTGGTACCCGGGGCGGACCGCCCCCCCCCCCCCCGTTTCCCCCCTAGGAACGCCACTGCGCTCAGTGCTTCTAAAGATAATAAATTTAGGTGACTTCTTTCTAAGGGCGATGGCTGCAATATAACTGGCATAATATTTGCTGAAGATGACTATATGTTTCTGTGGATTTTGCCGTATATTTTGATTGTGACATCATGATATTTCACTAGACATGTTCCATTTAATATGTGGTCGGTTTCATTAACATTTATTGTTCCGTTGAATTGATTTAGCATCAAAATGCCGAACTGTATTTCTTCAACAGTGGATAAATGTTAGTTATTGATTGTTGTGCATGATGAGTTAGTGCTTCTTAAAAAAATTTGGTATTCAACTATCATTACTAGACAGCGGAAAATATGAAATTGCATATTTGTATTGAATGACCGTAAAAAAATTTTGATGACACAGATATGCGTCCCGTCAAATTCTATCTTGAAAAACATAACATAAAATTTGCATATTTTGCATATTGCATAAAAAATGCATATGCAAATAAAAAATTGCATATTTGCATATAATATGCATATGCAAATTGTATGCAAGTCCATTTAACCGCAACTGCATGTCTGTAAGTGTTTGTGAAACAACAACAACTTCTATCATAGGAATGGGCGTATGCTGGTGGTGCAGGGAAAGTGCCCCCTTTCCCCCCTGCTTTGCATTTTTAGAAAACCTGTGGACACCGATGATCATAGGTAAATTAAGTCAACCGAAGCTCATTTCTTCAGAAATAAAATCAACCGAAGGTCGAAGATGTTTGTTGTTGTTAGAATAATTCGGGCAAAGCGATGGCAAGAGTTCAAGGCCCCTTTTAGAAAACAGAAATCCGGTGTTATTTTTTGGCCCAACTCACTTCTTTTTCAAGATATGGCGTTCTTTCTAATTTTTTAAGGTTATTATTTTGACCGATCCCTCTACCTGTGCGTCTCGATTTCGAAACTCCCTTTAGATAACCCAAAACCACTGTTATTTTTGGTCTATCTTGATTTGTTTTCCACTTAAGCTTTTTCTAATTATTTAAGTTTAAATTATACTATCGACTCTCTTTACTTGTGAGCCCCTAGAAAACTGAGAACGGCTGCTGAAAATTTTTCGATGCGGTTTGATAGTGCACTCGGTGTGCTCGCTATGATTTCCCCTTACTTTTACTTCAGTGTCGTTCTATGATTTGATATTTTATTTCATATTGAAACGTTCAAAATACAGCGACACTAACGAAGAGCTTTTAAAATATGCAATTCTTGTTTTGTTGGCTTTGCTTCATACAAAACATTTTTGCTCGATGTCAGGGCTACACTGAAAAACACTACACCAACATAGTATACTATTCAAGTACTATAAATAGAATGTTCTGTGCAGCTCTTTATTACCAATACATAAAAATCGTATTTATTGTACCACATATGTATAAATTCATTATATGTCTTTCAGGTTGTACAATTGTTAAATTTAAATGTAGCAGTGTTAGTAAAAACCTCACAAGAGTTATTGCAAAATTCACTTTTATATAGGACTTCAATTTTTATCAAAACCCATTTCGGACAATCTTAAACTTAAAAGTTATAACCAGTTTGGAAGGAAAGGAACTTAAAGAAATCTTACGAAATATTTGAGAAACCCCAACGAATTATAAATGAAGTTCCTGAAAAGTTTGGTGACGACCTTATTAAAGCTCGTTATGGAAAGAAACCCAGATTTATATCTGTTTTAAGAACAAACGAAATTTTAAATAAAAATGCGGTGGATTACCTGGAGTAAATGTTCCTACTTGACACGCTCGGTATTCGAGTGGAAATTTAAAATTGTTTTACAGGAAAACGGTAAGAGATAACTGAACATTTTTTAGGTGAATAAATACACTAAAAACTTATTTAAAAAAAATTTTTTTATTCAATTTTAACATTTCTTATGTATGAAACTTTAAGTTGAATTGGCGTGTCGATATCGGAAAGAGCTGATTACCATAATAAATTAAGTTTTAACTTTAAGTTTTCTTTGACCTAGAAAAAAAAAGAATTCATAAATAATATGAGTATGGTTATAGTGTGAACTAAAATTTCTAAGTTTGGTCAAAAATAAAAAAATTTATGAAGACTGAAAAAAAACAATCGTAAAAAACTCAAGTTTTTTGTCTGGATTTTATGCAAAAAAATAATAAAAATGTTTGTAATATTTTAATTCACACAGAAACTACACATTTGGAAAGTATGCGGTTAAAATTTGGAGACAATCGGACAAGTTAATTTTGAGTAACGATGGTAACCAGGTATAAAATATATAAAATATCATATTAAATATCATACATAAAAAATGTTAAAAATTAATAAAAAAATTTTTTTGTCAATAATTTTTTAGTGTATTTATTAACCCCAAAAAATTTTTTTCATTATCTCTTACCGTTTTCCTGTAAACATTTTTTAAATTTTCACTCGAATACCGAGCGCGCCAATGCCTTAATAAATCGTTAATAAAAAAATTTTATTTTATTTTTAACATTCTCTTTTTGAAGAAACTTTTTAAATATATAAATTAATTTGGAAACTTTATAATATCAGAAAATTTTAATGACTCTATAAGCAAAAATATGCAGCATATTTCTTGCATATGTAGAAAATATGCAGCATATTTCTTGCATATGCTTTTGCATATTTTTTGCATAAAATTTGCATATCATAGATATGGACTAAAAAATACATTCAAGAATTCAAAATTAGTACAAATCCAAAATCTTACTGCAATCAGACTTCAAATAAATTTTGCATATAATTCCGCTGTCTAATCATTACTTATACCTACTAATTGATTTTACTTATAAATAATAATAAAATAATAATTGATTTTGCTTACAAACTGATAAAGAATTATATTTTAAAAATTTTTCGTTTATTCCAAATAGACTTTTTTAATTTTGAATAACTTCATTGAATAACAATCTTATTGAAGTGTTTCCTTTTTTAACTGGTTTAATAAGGATTTTATTTTTATTAAAATTTGATGTATGTGTAACTTTAACGATGTACAGAAGTGTCGTCATATTTGTTACTATATTTACCTTAGTGAATTCTAATACTTCTACCATTGTGGAGAATGTTCAATTTAACATAAAATTTATTTTATCTTTTTTTGCCCATTGTATGGCAAATTTTATGTTTATTAATTCTTCTTTTATTAATCTTTACCTATATTGAATATTTGATATAAGCTCTTCATTAATATTACTATCTTTTCCTATTACATTGTTCAATTCGTTTGTTATTTTAGTAGGAGTATTTATTCTTTCGTTCTATTGTTTATTAATAATTACTTGCTTATTATCGTTAGTAATTCATTCATTTTCTTTGTTTAATATTTCATAATCCTCGTAGTCTGGGCTACCTGCTATGTATTTCCATGTAGTATCGATAAAATCTACATGGCTCTTTTTTCTTAGGGGGTGAGGGATTTTATATTTGAGAGTATTTCCATTTATTGGAAGGGTTCATGATGGATTAAAGGATAGGAAGGTTGAGATTTTTCGATATCAGTTATTACGTGTTTCTGTATTTCGTCTAAAAACTGTTCATATTGTTTTATGTCAATAATATGTATTAGTTTGAGGTATCTGTCTTGTAAAGGGTGATTTTTTAGCAACTGTCTTTTTGGCAACACTGTTTTTGGCAGCAGAGCTGTTGTCGTGTAACATGGTACTGTTGAACATGTTCAGTTTGGTCTATAATTTCACCATGAATCGACTTACAAACGAACAACGCTTGCAAATTATTGAATTTTATTATAAAAATTCGTGTTCGGTCAAGAAAGTACATCGTGCACTTCTTCCATTTTATGGTCAGTTTGGGTTCGAAGGCTATTCGGAATCTTGTTACTAAATTTCGCACCAAATTTACATAACTGGACATTAAACCACCAACACGCATACGTAGAGTGCGGACAGAGGAAAATATCGTAGAGGAAAAATACCGCCAGTGTTGTTTCTGACCATGAATTATCGATTCGGCGCCGTTCGCAGCAATTGGGCCTCTGTTACTCCAATACGTGGAAAATTTTGCGGAAGGATTTGGGTGTAAAATCTTTTAAAATACAGCTGGTGCAAGAATTGAAGCCACACGACCTACCACAACGGGTAAATTTTGGTGAATGGGCGCTGCCAAAGTTGGATGAAGATCCACTTTTTTATCGGAAAATTGTATTTAGCGACGAAGCTCATTTCTGGTTGAATGGATACATAAACAAAAAAATTGCCATATTTTGTTTGAAGAGTAGCCAGAAGCATTGCAAGAACTGCCAATGCATTCCGAAAAATTCACTGTTTGGTGTGGTTTATGGGCCACACCATCATTGGACCGTACTTTTTCAAAGACGACGAAGGCAGGAACGTTACTGTGAAAGGCGAGCGCTACCGAGCGATGATTACAATTTTTTTTGCCCAAAATGGAAGAGCTGGACTTGCCTGACATGTGGTTTCAACAAGACGATGCTACAATCCACACAGCACGCGAAACAATGGACCAATTAAGAGGCGAGTTCAGTAAACAGTTTATATCACGTTCGGGACCGGTGAATTGGCCGCCTAGATCGTGCGAGTTAACGCCTTTAGACTATTTTTGTGGGGCCATGTTAAGGCTCATGTCTAAAGGGGCAATCCCGCGGTTGACGCACTGGAAGCCAATATTGAAGAATTTTTTCGTGAGATACCGGCCGATATGTTGGAGTGAGTATGCCAAAATTAGACCCAGAGTATGAACCATTTGAGGCGTAGCCGCGCTCAACATTAAATTATATAGATCGTTCTATCGACTCAGATAAATATTTCATATTTTTTATTATTAATTTATTTGTTGTATGAAATATTATTTTTTAACACAAATTGTTGTTAACGCACAGTTTACAGAGATGGTAAAACTTTTAAACCTTACTTCTAGAGCATATCATTTACAAATTAAATAACAAATATATTGAATGTATTTAAACAGTATGCATTGAAGGAAAATATATTAACGTAAAAACCTTCATGAGGAAAAAAAATATTTCATACATTTTTTAAAATTTTATTTGTTTTTTTTTAAAACAAATCCGAAAGCTCCTAAAAAATCACCCTTTATATTGGCTTTACCTTTGTTTATAGAAATCATGGGTGTTCCGGAATAATTCAGTGTTTGGATTTTCCCAGATATTATCCGGATAAGTAATCTATACAGAAAGAACATTTTTATGAAGTCAATTTCGAATATGGTCTTTTCCTGACTAAGTCCTAATTTTTCCTGAATTTGCCGTTTTCTGCAACAATTTCCCTATTATATCGTTTAGAGTCTAGAGTATTGCATACAAAAATTTGTAATAACTGTACTTCTGCCTATTCCTTAACTGAAATTTGGGGAGCCATGAAAGCAAACAAAGTAATCTTTTTTTATTATTCTCTCGGAATAGCATTAAGTAAATTATCGACACATAGAAATACTTAAGCTTGAATTTAAAACCACGCCATTCCCAACGAGCTGTCGTTTTTTACTTTCTTTAAACGAAGCGCGTCACTTAAGCGATTAGAAGTCATAAAAATCACTTAAAAAGAACAATGACCAACAATTCGTTAAAAAGTATTCTAAATTTATTTAAAGACCAACAAAAACAAAACCAAAAAAAAAAACAAACAGAATAATAAAATAATGCCATACACGCATTTAAAACTGAAAATAATTTAAATGCGTTTGCTTAGATAATTCATTTGTATATGCATTGTTAAAGGTACACAGACACAAACACACACAAGCGTTAACACCAGTACAACAATGTTAGTTTAACACATTTTCGGAACTTTAAATTATGTTCAAATGAGCACAAAAATCGTGTCTAAAATCGGCTAATAGCATCAGAGCCAACAGCTATAAACATCCGTATAAAAATAAAGTTTAAAACAATAACAACAGCAGCAAAGACCATAAAAAGTGAATATAATAAAGGAGATGGAAAAGAGTACAATTGTAAATTCAACTCCAGTTTTCACACAAAAAATTTAATGAACTGTAATTCGTCCGAACGGATGCACGTTTTAAATGGTGGCACGCATGTGCGCAAGCAGCAGTTAAGGTCATCAAAATTCGACGATGTATACTCTAACAACCCGTACTGGGACACAAAACGTTCCGTAAAAATTATGAATACAAATGATGTTCCAAGAGAAATGGCTGAGACAACAGTTCCTTGGCCGACAGCATGGAAAGACCTTGAGCAAGTGTTAGAATTAAATCATTTTGTATAACTATGTGAGTTTCATTGTCTGATGATGGCCGCACGAGCATGCTTTGCATGTATGCCGAAGTGGTACCGAGGCATAGAAAGGATTATATCCTATGTGAATTTATTGTCAGTCATAAAAATAGCAAAAATTCGAATAATTCTACTTTGCAGGGCCGCTGCCTTTGAATGTTGGTTATATGCATTGATATTCCATACGACAAAAGTATGCATATAACCTTTGTGAACAATCTCTTGTATCTCTAACAGTACAACTTCGCCCTTAAATGTGCCTACATGCGCAACAAATAGCGATTACGTATTTTATTTTATATTCGTGCGAGTTTTGAATGCTGAAATATTCTGGTCTTTGTAGGTACCGCACTTAGGGAACCTCTGAAGGGTGACTCAATTGATGGGAAGCAATACCATAAGAAGTTATGCCATCTTCATTATTTTAATAAATTTAACTAACACAGTATTTTTCGGCCATAACTATTCTATCTAGCTTCTATCAATGCACTTATAATGTTATCTTGACGAAAGTATAATTAGGCCATAAGCAAGGGCATAGCCAGGGGGGGAAGGGGGGGGGAAACTAAATCTGAGATTTTTCATATAATCGATGGCTTTAAAAGTAGTTTCTATATGTAATTCCTTTTTAATTCTTTTTAATACGTGGTTTTTTCTTTTTCTTTGAAATTAGATATGGTAAAAAGATATGGTAAAGATATGAAAGATATGGTAAAAAGGAAATTTATAAGGTCTTGCGCCCCTAATTTTCATCCTGCATACGCCCTTGGCCATAAGTTATTGAAAATTCTCTTTCAAATCAAAACTTTCTAATTTCAAATCTTACTAGTAATTCTAACCCGATGTATTCCTTGCATGATAGGCCTTTAAACTTCCTAAATAGAACTAAAAGTTGTAATGTAAATTTCCTTATAATTATAACGGGTCATCAATTTTATCGTTTCCAATTTGAAATGTATTTTATACACTCAAAATTCAGACAATAATACAATTGTTTATTATCCCTCAACAGTGTTGTGACATTTTACTGTGGAAAGTAATATGTTACGTATTCATATTACCGACTCCTTAATGTAATAATGCCCATCGTCAAAATAGTTCGGCCACCTTAATTTCCATCTAAACTAGAACAAAGAAATTCCAAGACATTTTTAAAAGGGGTATAAATAAAAACAAAACTTTTTCTACAACACTTGATAAGTATATTTAACATATTAAACCAATAATAAAATTGCATTTTGCAAAAAATATTGCACAAAAGCAAAACTTTCAAATAAAACTTAACTCAGAAAAGTTCGGCCAGCTGCAAACAGAGTCATAATAGATCGGCCAATCAGCTACATTTTGTGATAACGGTATAACGAAGTTTTATTGTGTTTGCATTTTTTGTTGTGTAGAAATTACTGTAGAAACATGCCACGTGGTAAAGCGGTTTGCAGAGAAATTCGGGAATTAATCATTAAGGCTTATATTGACGGTAAATCATGTCGCAAGATATCCGAAGAAATAAAAATACCTCGTACGACGGTTCAGGATATTATAAATGTTTTTAATATTTTCGAAAATCTTCAGTTAGTCCGCAAGATTTGCGTGCCTTAAAGAAAATAGTGGTTATAAATCGACGAGCCACTGCTGCTGAGATCACATTAGAGTGGAATTTAATGTGTAATTCTACAGCATCAGTTAGTACGTGCACAAGAAGTGTAAAAAAGCTCGGGTACAAATTTTATAAGGTTTGTTTTTTGTTCAATTTTTGAACTTGGTTCATTCAATGTAACTAAAGATTTTATAGGCAAAAGAGAAACCCTTGCTAACATCCATGCAAAAAAATAATCGGCTGCTGTGGGCTAAGGATCACAACAACTGGACTTGTCGCCAATGGAACTCGATAATTTGGAGCGATGAATCAAGGTTTGAGTTATGTCTAGGGGATAGTCGAAAACGAGTACTACGAACTTCATCTGAAGCTTATCACAAAGATTGTTTAAAGCGCACTGTCAAGCTCCCTGCTTCTGTTATGGTTTGGGGGTGCATGTCAGCCAGAGGAGTTGGTAATTTTTACATGGTCGATGGTATAATCAACGCTTCAAAATACCAAGACATACTAAACACTCAGCTTTTGCCATGCATTCCTAACCTTCAAACCGCAGAAGGTGAATATTTATTTCAGCAGGATGGTGCCTCATGTCATACCGCGAAAACAACAAAAAATTGGTTAAATAATAACAATATTCCCGTTATTCCCTGGCCTTCCAGTAGCCCGGACCTATCTTCCATAGAGTCCTTGTGGGGAAAAATGAAGAGGGAGTTGAGACGAAACCCTGCTAAAAATATTGGAGCTTTAAAGGCTAAATTATATAATATTTGGCAATCAATTACCCCAGAGTATTGCCAAGAACTTGTGGATACCATGCCCCGACGCACTGCAGCAGTCATAAGTCAGAAAGGGGATGCTACCCAATGGTAGATGGAATTGTCCGAACTATTATGACTTACTCCAAAGGTGGCCGATGTTTTCTGAATGAAGTTTTATTTTTTTCATTGCTTAGGTTATATAATATGTATTGGTTAATTTCGATTTTTTTACTTTTCTTTGGGTCAATATAATATCGTTATTCTATTGGAAAAAATATCCTGTTTTATTCAAAATATTTTTTTAAAATTTTATGGGTTTTCTTTTGTTTATTTGAACAGAAATTGAAATGGCCGAACTATTCTGACGATGGGCTCGTATTACTTATTACTTGAAAATTAGAGTAATTAGTTACTTATTACTAGATTACTTGTTTGCTAAGTATTAAAAGAAAAGAAAAACGGAGCACAAAAAAACGTTGTGTTGAACTTTAAAAACACATTTTTTATGTTTGGGTTCTGATGCAATTCATTTATGTTTTATGCATGTTTGTAAGTATCTGTTCAGTTCTTTTTCTAAATTATCATCCAAAGTGATAAATTTCGTCTTTAAAATCGAAAAAGGATGTTACATTTATTTGGAAACTTTCAGATGTTGTTGGTGTTTGAGATTTATTTAGTTCTTCTAGCTCCGTGCTTTCCATTTCTTTCAAGAGCAGCATTCTAAGAGACTGCTTCTATTCAGTCTTGTGTAAAAAAAACTTCTTCATTATGAAAAACATTACAAAATCTTTTATTTATGGCTTCTGCAATAGCATCAGCAAGCCCGTTACTGTGAATGGCCATCGTTATCGTGCCATTATTACCGATTATTTTTGGCGCGAATTGGAAGATACGTACTTGGACGACATGTGGTTCCAACAGGACGGTGCCACAAGCCACACAGCACACGTTACAATCGGTTTATTGAAGAGTAAGTTTGATGAGCATGTTATCTCAAGAAATGGGCCAGTCGATTGGCCACCTCGTTCGTGCGATTTAACGCCTCTAGACTATTTTCTTTGACGTAGTAGTCAAGTCATTGGTCTAAGCCAACAAGCTGGCGACATTGGAAGAGCTCAGAGCCGTTTCGGCAGAAATGTGTGGCCGAGTCATCGAAAGATGGGTCCAACAAATCGACCGCTGCATACGTGCCTGCGGTGGCCATATGAACGAAGTCGAATTCCATTCATAAATGTTTTGATTGTACTTCAAGCCGATAATAAAGTTTTTGAAATATCTCAAATGGTTTGCGTTTTATTTAAAAAAAAGTTGTCAAGTCCTTAACGGAAAACCCTTTATTACCGAATTAGGGGAAACGTAATATATATTACTAATATATTATATTTCTAATATATTATATTACTAATATATTATACTACTTATATATTACATCACAACACTGCCCCTCATTTGGCAATGTGTTTGGGTCATGCACTCCACTGTCAACTTGTCGCAAAATTTAACTAAATTAAACGTCTAGAATACAAAAATTGACGCTATCCGTTATCTTTATGTAAATAGGTGTAGGCAGAACAGTTAACAACCATTTTCTCTTGTGTTTCTGAACCGATTTTGATAATTTTTTTTAAATCAATAAGATTAGGGAGAAGGAGTGCACCAAATAAATATGGTGGGCGTGGCATGTCCCATACAACCTAAATTTGCGATATCGAATAGCTTTAGAGTTATAGGTCACACAGCCTCGGAAATCGGTGTTCGACCTCAAATCACACGTACCATTCCACTGCTTACATTTTATGGGCGTTAAAAGTGGAGCGCGGCATTTTTCAGCAACCCAAATTTTCGTTATAACTTTCAAACTATAAGTCACAAATCAATGAAAGTCGGAAGGAACTTCCTATTTAGTCTTGTTCTTCGACTGGAGAAATTGAACGAGCATTAGACAAGGGAGCATGGCACCACCGACACAATTCAAAGGTTTTATATCGGATAGCTTTGGAAGTAAATGCCGTATATGAATGAAACTCAATATGGAGTTGCCACATGATATCCATCTACATACTAGAAAACCGTGACGGGCATTGAACATAGGGGCGTGGCTCTGCCCATATAAACAAAATTTTTTATATCGAATAGCTTTGGAAGTAAAAGTCACAGAGCATTGAAACTCAGAATAGAGTTATCGTTTGATGATGTCCTTCTATTAGAAAACTATGACAAAAATTGACAGAAACAAGGGAAAGTGGCTCCTCCCATACAAGCACAGTTTTTAATATCGAATAGCTTTGGAACTAATACACTAAGGGAAAAAAATATTTAATTTATCCAAAAACTTTTTTAATTTATCCAAAAAGCGAGTCATTTTTGCACCAATAACGCATTTATTTAAATCGACTACGTAAAGATTTAAAATTTATTTAAATACTTTTTTAATTAAATAAAATATTCAAATATTTAAACAGAATTAATAAAAAATATATTAAAATTATGCACGAATTTTTAAAATATCTTTCAAATATTTAACAAAAATAAAACTATCGCATTTAAAGAAAATTTATATAAAAATATTGAAATTAAAAAAAAATACATTTTAATATTTCCCACGAGATGCGTCCATCAAATGCCACTTGGTAGTATATTTTGTATTCTTTTTTCGTTCTCTAATTTATACTATTTTTGACAGTTGATGCCAGTATTATGGCACCAAATGTCAAAATAGTGCATATTAGAGAAAGAAAAATTGGAAAATAAAATAAAGGGGCCAAGAAAAATATACAGGCAAATGACAACCCGCGCAAGACATTTGTGAGAAAATGTCCGGTTGTCACTCAAAACCTTACACAATTTTATTGTGCGATCATCAATCGCACCCACAACTAGTATTTGCCAAAAATCCAGGCTATATTACCCTTGCAACAAAAACTAAATGAGAACTATAAGAAAGCTGCAACTGCAAGAAATAAACTGCAGGAACAGTGCTATGCTGTTGCTGCTTGTCGGAATATGTGTGTACGTGTGCGATGCTGTTGCTGCTTGCTTGTATTGAATATGTGTGTACGTGTGTGGTATAAATACAATTCAAATACGAGAAAAAAACGAGTTGTAAGGAAAACATTTGATTTATCCACGTAAATATTTAAATAAAACTTATACTCAGGCGTGGATAATGCTAATATGCGTTATTTCCCTTAGTGTAGTCACAGAACATGGAAACTCAGAATGGAGTTACTATTTTGGGATTTCCTGCCGGTGCACAATGGGGTATTTTATGCCAAAAGTGACGATTAATTGAAAAAAAAAAGTTCAAGGTACAAGTGATGTTAGGTACCCGATGAAAGAAGATAAAATTCTGCATCACAAGGTGAAAGAATAGTTGAAAAATATTCTACCATTTACCCGCAATGCAGTTTGAAAGTCATCATTTTTTTTCTCTTTGAGTGAGCACAGTGACAAACGTGTTTATTAGAAATTTTTAAAGTTTTTTTTTGTGTATTATTTGTTAAAAATTACAAAAAATTACGATGGAACCTTCTTGTTCAGGTATTTAAGCAATACAAAATTTAATTTTTTTTATGAAATAGTGTTTATATATATATTAATTTATTTATTTTAATTTAACCTTAAAAAGTTGGATTTTTCGATACATAACTAGAGATATAGTTGTGTGTTGAGTGGAATTAAGAAAAACTGTTTTGATTTTCGTAAGCTATGAACATTCAAGCTATATTCTATAAAAAAAAAAGTTGCGTCAATGCTACGCACTTTCGCGTTATGTCGATTTTTTTACTTTAACTTACATGTCACGAATTTACAATTTTATTTCGAAAAATTAAAATAAATGAAAATAAAGTACAAAATAAATCTAAATACTAAACAGATTTTGCTGTTTTTTTGTTTTTTTTTTTTTTGTTGTTTACCAATTCTCTTCTCCTCTTTTTTTTATCCGCTATTTTTTACCCTACATTATGGAAAGCGTCATATTCAGTGCACCTTTCCCCAATTAAGGTAGATAGTTGATGTTCCTTTCAAACACCGGCTTTTTATATATTCAAAGAAGCAGATGAATGTGTTAAGATATTAAATTAAATTATAGTTGTTCGATTTTAACACTTATTTTCTGATTTTGATATAAGTAAGACATAAATTGTTTGCCCTGCAGTTTGCAGGGTACATGTGAAATCAACATCATTGTTTATGTTTATTAACTATTGTTATTGCAATCCTTTGTTTTTGTATAAAGTGTCGTTCAAAGCTTGTTTTGTGCAATTTGTAGTAATAACGAAAGTGATGTTCTCTATACTATGCAATTCGGTAAAGGGTACATAGCTAATGATTACATTTTGAAGCCGCCATTTAGAATTTCAAATTTTTGACTTCGGATTCGTAGTCAGCGACTCCACAAACCCCTGTATACAAAATTTTACCTCTATTAAACTTTTTTTGCAGAACATATCTTGTTCATGGCCACGATTTGTAAGCCGCCATTTTGAATTTAAAATTTTTGACTTCAGATTCATAATCAGCGACCCCACAAGCTCCTGTATACAAAATTTTACCTCCATTAAACGTGTTTTGTAGAAGTTAGCTTGTTCGTGGCCGCCATTTTAAAGCCGCCATTTTGAATTTGAATTTTTTAACTTCAGATTCGTGATCAGCGACCCCACAAACCCCTGTATATAAAATTTTACCTCCATTAAACGTTTTTTGTAGAAGTTAGCTTTTTCATGGCCGCCATTTTGAAGCCGCCATTTTGAATTTCAGATTTTTGACTTCAGATTCATGATCAGCGACCCCAAAAACCCCCAAAGTACAATTTTTGTCTCGATAAGTGGCCCCTGTCAATTAATCGTCACTTTTGGCATACAATACCCCACTGTGCGGTGGTGCGTATGGTGCGGTATGAATTCGGCTATATTTCCACATGGAAGAAAAAAAAAAAAAATGTTTTCAATAAAAATACAAAAAAAAAATTAATTTTTATATGGTCGAATTTTGACCAATGGGACCAAAGTTGATTGGAAAGAGCTATTTTATTTTGGACCAAATGAGGAAATTGGTTAACTATTAGGAAACCTCAGTGTATCACAAATGGTTGGTTTAAGATTTGACATAATTCATGGGCAAACGTTATTGGTATTAGCCCCCGGCACAAATTCTTTTAACATTGCTCATAGTGTTTTTTTCCCCCGTATTGATGTCATAGCAAAACCCGATAAGATCTTTTTCTTAAATAAAAAATAAACATAAACTGGCAATTTCAGCCCTAGAAAGAACTTTGACCGAACTTCTTATGATCCTACTTGTTTTATGCCGACTCTGAATGGCTAATATGTATGTTCTCTTTTTTTTTTTTTTATATCTGTAGCGATTGAGAAAATTCGTTCAGCGTCTGCATTGGAATGCGTTCATGAAAGAATACAATTTGGTTAAGTTTTGAAAAGTTTATCTCCATTGATAGCTGTTTTATTTGCTATGTTTATTGATAAATTATTTTCCAAAAATTAGAAACTTTGCAACTATTTGTTAAGAACTATTATAAACAACTATTTGTTGGTAATTATAAGCTTTGGGATTGCGTTCACAAGTATATATATTATAAAACCAAAAATCCCGTTAAATGCTCTGAAATCCCTCACGCTTCTTTGAGGGTTGAAAATCCTATAAAATGGGCGAAATCCCACTTTCTGGCATCACTGGTCCATAGATCAGTGATCCCTGCAGCATATGTCCCCGGACTTTTGTGCTTAAAAGATTTCTGTATAGATATTCACCCACGGACGAGCATTGAAGTAGGGATGTTCACGTACAAAATAAATCGAGCATTGATTTTAAGTGGATTAGAAATAAAGAATAAAATTAAAGTAAATTTTACTTGTTGTTTAAAATTAGTTTGTTTATTTTTTATGTCCCAATCAGAGATCCGCAGCGTTACACTGCAATTGCTTGTACACTCAGTTAATACTGGGTTTTTGTATGACAATCTCATTGATACCATGCAACGCATTCTGCGCTAACGAATTTACTTCCAACAAACAGATGTTATTTATACTGTTTTTAGTAAAGCTTTTGGTGTTGTAAATCATAAGCTCTTAATTTTAAAACTTACCCTTCTCGGTTTTCCAACACCATTAGTGCTATGGATTGAATCTTATTTATTAAATAGAACACAAAGTGTTATCTTTAACCTCGTTAAGTCAGAGAAGTTTCCTGTTACTTCCGGTGTACCTCAAGGAAGCCACCTTGGGCCTCTATCGTTTTTACTTTTTATTAATGATTTACCATCTGTTACAATACATAGCTAGCAATATTTTACTATATGTTGATGATGTTAAACTTTTCCTGTCATATAAAAATGAGCAAGACTCTTTTCTTACAAACTGATCTTGACCATCTTTGTGACTGGTGTGAAATCAATTGTATTAAGCTTAACTTGAAAAAGTGTAAACACATGACCTTTTTCTCGCAGATCTTGGAGTAACTATGGATCCCAAACTTCGCTTTCACATTCATATTAATAAAGTTATAAGCAGAGCAACTAGCACTTTAGAATTTATTAAACGATGGTCAAAAGAGTTAAATGATTTTTTCATTACTAAATCATTATTCACTTCGCTTGTAAGGCCCGTACTTGAGTATGCGTCAATTGTCTGGTACTTGCAAAATTAACCACTAAGAAGTGCCTGCGGAGACTTCAATTCCGTTTCAGATGTCATATCTTTAAATGAAACCCTATAATCAATTAAACTTAAAATAATAGATTATCTGCAGCACCGCCACTGACTCTCAACATACTCTTCCAAGGATACGGAATTTTTACTGTTGGATGGATGTGAGAACGATCTGTATAGTATATATAATTATATAAGTGGCTTATTAGACCAAGTTTGTCTATGTGCCTACGTTCGTTACCTTTGTCTTAGCTTGCTAGGAACTTGGTGTGATAAATAAAAGATGAATCAAGACTTCATCGGCATTAGAATCACAGAATGAATAATATTAAATATATACTATCGGTGTGGCGTACCGGACCTTGTTCGCCATGATACCTACCACTGTTCTAGATCTCACACTCTGATACTTTGTACCACATTTCCGCTTCGAGGTGTTATATGTATATTAATATGAGTGGCCAATGAGACCCAGTATGTCTTAGTGCCTGCGTTCGCAACCATTTTCTTTTCATACAAGGAAATTGGTATGGTAAATACGACCCAATTCGTCGGATTACCAACTTGTTAAGCCAAAATTTCATTGGCTTCAAGACAGAACGATATATATTTTATACATGCTCTCATTCTCGATACCACCGCCTTGGACCCTCTGGATGATTTATTACTAATTTATTTTTTTTTACCTTTATTCATATTATCTCTTAGTCTGTACATTTTTAAACGTTCATACTTTAATTTACATTAGATTACAACTGAACTTATTTTACTTTGGTTTTTATTTGCATTTGAAGGGAACTGAGCTCTTTATATTAGTATTATTATTAATATTATTAGTATAATTGTATTATGAATTGTATTTTTAAAATTCTATAAAGCCTAAAAGGCTTAGCACACAAATAAATAAATAAACAAATAAAATAAAAAGACGCAATTGAGCTACCTTTAGTTGAGCTACCTTGTTTCTCAACTAAAACAGCTTTCAGTTTGGATCAGTGCACTACAGGGATAACTTTGCTGCTGGTACAATATTTATTGCAGGATATTTCTTTGATGGCTGCTTCAATAAAAAAAAAAAAAAATAACTGGCCATTTCAGCCCTTGAAAGGACTTTGGCCTAGCTTCTTATGATCAATTGTGTTGTGCGTGTTATTAGAGTTTATACACAATTGACCGAGAACCGGACCTACATGCTTACCGCCGACTCCGAACGGCGATGAACGGAATGTTCTCGTTATCAAGAAGCTTTACATGGCATTTTGATTACTCTCTGAGCTTTACCATTGTCTGCAGAGAGGTGGCGGCCGTACAGACAAATTATTTTAATTCAAATAATTTTCTGTCGCTGCTGGGGTTCGAACCTGGGTCTCCAAAGTCCTTTGACATAGCGGCCACGCACTTTAACCAACAATGCCACGGACGCCACTTCAAGTGGGCGTAATATGTTAAGCAGCTTTGAGGCTATTGTCAATTCGATACCAGTCAACAGTGGTAGTGCGGTTATGTGTCGCAGTAAAATTATTACTTCTAAAATTTGATTTATAGATTTTTTTTTTTCTGTATCGGAAGCATTGAGTTTTACAGTTTGATTTTCTTATTTATTATTCGACACATCGAAGTTAATTTAATTTATCGAATTGAAAACATCGCTAGGCATCGAGTATCACTTCTAGACATGTGCATGGGTGTATAATAAACCTGTTTCAAGACACTCACTCTTCTTTAAAATACTTACTGTCACATGATCTCAGCTTTAATAACAAATACGTGTAGTGAAAAAGAAAAGAGAGTACAAGACAATGTAAGCAAATATTGAAACAAAACATTGTTGCAGTGTACCTATGAAAAAAGTGTGCAAATTAGTTCAAGCATATGAAATATAGTGTTCAATGCACTAGGTGCACCAAGTATTTTTGGGTTGTGCAAGCAAACGAATTCATTTTCATATTAAAGTACCTGCGTATCAGGAGTTTAATTTGAATCATTAAAAATTATTTGATCTTCATTGATGTGTAGTTTATTAAATTAAAAAAAAAAAATAAATAAATATTTGTTAATAGTAATTTCATTTTGATGTGCCATAATCGTTAAAGATAAAATAAAATTTATTATATTATATACTAGTGCTTCCCGGCGAGCGTTGCTACACCCGGCAAGTATTTTGAAAAATAATAAGTAAATTTAAAACTTTTATTATACTCTTAGTCTGATACCAAGCTTATGGTCCACTGCCCGTTACAGTTTCCTAGCAGCAGGACATCACTCTCAGGTGGCAATTCCATGAGTTTCAATGTTCTGTAACTTTTATTTCCATACGTATTATTCTGTATCGAAAATCAGGCCACACCCTCTTTTCCAATGCACGTGCCAGTTTTCCAGTGGAAAGACTTTGGCAATTAGTAACTCCATACTGAGTTTCATTGTTATGCGACGTTTTGTTCCAAAGATATTCGATATCAAAAATTTTGCTGGTATGGTCGGAGTAACACCCTCTTTTCCAATGACCGTCTCAGTTCTCTTGTAGAAGGACATCGGCGAATGGTAACTCCATTCTGAGTTACAATGTTTGTTACTTTTACTTCCAAAGCTATTCTGAATCGAAAATTTGGCTTGTGATATGAATATAAATTATTGGATATAACTCGCTATTGATTGGTAAGAGATACTAAGATCATTTTTTCTAATAAATTAATTTTTTAATTTGTTTATTTATTCAAAAATATAAAACCACAATATTGGAAAAAAATTTCTTAAAAAAAAATTAGTTTTTGTTTATATTTATTATTTAATTATTTTTTTTTAATTAATGTTTAAATATTAAAATGTGCGTATTAGAAATAGAAAAATGTATTTTCAATTCACTTACATATAATCAGATGCGGAAATTTGCAATTGTATTTAACGAGCAGTTGGCTGCTGTTTTTGGTTGTATTGATAGCTCAAAATGCAATTTGGCTGTTGTACTATTTTACTATGTCACTGCAATTTCACTGTTTTACTGGTTCACTATGTCACGAAAATAAAAAATTATTAAATGAATGATTTAATAAAACCATTTTGTAACCTCCTACGATTTTTCTTACGCCAACTTTGATCAATTTCATAAGAAATAAATGTTGAACCTTAGAGAAAAATGTAAATGCTAAATTTTCGTTCTAAGTTTTTGCTCTAAGCCTCTTATGTTTCTTGTCGTTGGTCTTCGGTTTGTGTTCAGGTTTTGTTTTCTTCCCTCAATTCTGTTGCAGTGTCAGGTTATTTCACATACCAAATTTTAGCCAAATCGGTCAAGTCGTTTAGGAGTTATTGAGTCTTAAAAATGCACTACTTAAAGCCCCTCGTGCGGAAGTTTTTGGAATTTTTTATTGCATATCAAATTTCATTGAAATTGGTTCAGGCGCTTAGAAGTTATTATGAAGTCCCACGCCCACGGGCTTGCGCCCACTTTTTCACATCCCCTATGATATTCATCCCTATAAAACGTTATCCGTGTCAAAATTTCAGCTCAATCGGATAAACGGTGCGCGAGCCTATACGGAACAGACAGACAAACAGACAGACAGGACAAACATTTCATTTTATATATAATATTATTATATATTATTACTAGCAGGCCACAGTGGTCTGAGACTTCGCCACGGACGTTTTCTCTTTATCAATAGTTTATCTTCATAAATTTATAAAAAAACTAATTGAATCACACAATGTCACTTGTGATAAGTCAGCCGTTTGTTCCTCTTACTTAAAAATTTATAATAAATAAATAATATATAAAAGAATGTGTAGACAAGTTGCATGCTGCAAAACAAATAAAACAAATACGCAAACGCATATATAAACTATAAATCAAGTCGAATTGAGTCTCATTGAAAGTGTAGAGAGATAGAGTGGAAAAACTCCATACAAAAAAAATTCCTGAACATGCTGAAGGTGGTCAGTGAATTCCCACTTCACAAAACTGTGTTGAATTAATTCACCACATCAAAACTAATTTCAACATAGAATTTACTTATATCCAATTGGCATTTGGTGTGGTGAATTCATTTGTTTTTTTTTTGTTTTATGCGCAGCAAAGTATGTATGCATTTGTGTTTGTTTTTTATTTTGTTGTGTTGTGCTTGTTGAGAACAATGAGAGTAGAGTCGAGAGCAAGATTTCAAGATTTAGTTTATTGAAGCTCTTGCAGCACAACCGCATAAAAGCTAACGATCAAGCAATGCATGGCATTGCGGATGATTTTTTAAAAAACCTTACACTTTAATCAAAGATACTTATTATTGAAATTTCGTAAAGAAAATACCCGACGATCCTTTTGTAGCACAAATGTGATATTTTAAAACTTATTTCAAAAAAATCGGACCAGTAGTTTTGGAGTTTAGCGGTAACAAAAAAATGTCACTTTCATTTTATATAATAGTATAGATAGATAGATGTAGATATAGATAT
>OX030948.1:74161788-74166788 GCA_943735915.1 Pherbina coryleti
CAACATCAAAATCAACATCAACATCAACATCGACATCAACATCAATATCAACATCAACATCAACATCAACATCAACATCAACATCAACATCAACATCAACATCACATCAGCATCAACATCAACATCAACATCAACATCAACATCAACATCAACATCAACATCAACATCAACATCAACATCACATCAACATCATAATCAACGTCAACATCAACATCAACATCGACATCACATCAATATCAACATCAACATCAACATCAACATCAACATCAGCATCAACATCAGCATCAACACTAACATCAGCATCAACATCAACATCAAAACTAACATCAACATGAACATCGACATCAACATCAACATGAACATCGACATCAACATCAACATCAACATCAACATCAACATCAACATCAACATCAACATCAACATCAACATCAACATCAACATCAACATCAACATCAACATCAACATCAACATCAACATCAACATCAACATCAACATCAACATCAACATCAACATCAACATCAACATCACATCAACATCAACATCAACATCAACATCAACATCAACATCAACACTAACATCAGCATCAACATCAACATCAACACTAACATCAGCATCAACATCAACATCAACATCAACATCAACATCAACATCAACATCAACATCAACATCAACATCAACATCAACATCAACATCAACATCAACATCAACATCAACATCAACATCAACATCAACATCAACATCAACATCAACATCAACATCAACATCAACATCAACATCAACATAACATCACATCAACATCAACATCAACATCAACATCAACATCAACATCAACATCAACATCAACATCAACATCAACATCAACATCAACATCAACATCAACATCAACATCACATCAACATCAACATCAACATCAACATCAACATCAACATCAACATCAACATCAACATCAACATCAACATCAACATCAACATCAACATCACATCAACACTAACATCAGCATCAACATCAACATCAACACTAATATCAGCATCAACATCAACATCAACATCGACATCAACATCAACATCAACATCAACATCAACATCAACATCAACATCAACATCAACATCAACATCAACATCAACATCAACATCAACATCAACATCAACATCAACATCAACATCAACATCAACATCAACATCAACATCAACATCAACATCAACATCAACATCAACATCAACATCGACATCAACATCAACATCAACATCAACATCAACATCAACATCAACATCAACATCAACATCAACATCAACATCAACATCAACATCAACATCAACATCAACATCAACATCAACATCAACATCAACATCAACATCAACATCAACATCAACATCAACATCAACATCAACATCAACATCAACATCAACATCAACACTAACATCAGCATCAACATCAACATCAACATCAACATCAACATCAACATCAACATCAACATCAACATCAACATCAACATCAACATCAACATCAACATCATCATCAACATCAACATCAACATCAACATCAACATCAACATCAACATCAACATCAACATCAACATCAACATCAACATCAACACTAACATCAGCATCAACATCAACATCAACACTAATATCAGCATCAACATCAACATCAACATCAACATCAACATCAACATCAACATCAACATCAACATCAACATCAACATCAACATCAACATCACATCAACATCAACATCAACATCAACATCAACATCAACATCAACATCAACATCAACATCAACATCAACATCAACATCAACATCAACATCAACATCAACATCAACATCAACATCAACATCAACATCAACATCAACATCAACATCAACATCAACATCAACATCAACATCAACATCAACATCACATCAACATCAACATCAACATCAACATCAACATCAACATCAACATCAACATCAACATCAACATCAACATCAACATCAACATCAACATCAGCACATCAACATCAACATCAACATCAACATCAACATCAACATCAACATCAACATCAACATCAACATCAACATCAACATCAACATCAACATCAACATCAACATCACATCAACATCAACATCAACATCAACATCAACATCAACATCAACATCAACATCAACATCGACATCAACATCAACATCAACATCAACATCAACATCAACATCAACATCAACATCAACATCAACATCAACATCAACATCAACATCAACACTAACATCAACATCAACATCAACATCAACATCAACATCAACATCAACATCAACATCAACATCAACATCAACATCAACATCAACATCAACATCAACATCAACATCAACATCAACATCAACATCAACATCAACATCAACATCAACATCAACATCAACATCAACATCAACATCAACATCAACATCAACATCAACATCAACATCAACATCAACATCAACATCAACATCAACATCAACATCAACATCAACATCAACATCAACATCAACATCACATCAACATCAACATCAACATCACATCAACATCAACATCAACATCAACATCAACATCAACATCAACATCAACATCAACATCAACACTAACATCAGCATCAACATCAACATCAACACTAATATCAGCATCAACATCAACATCAACATCAACATCAACATCAACATCAACATCAACATCAACATCACCATCAACATCAACATCAACATCAACATCAACATCAACATCAACATCAACATCAACATCAACATCAACATCAACATCAACATCAACATCAACATCAACATCAACATCAACATCAACATCAACATCAACGTAAACATCAACATCAACATCAACATCGACATCAACATCAACATCAACATCAACATCAACATCAACATCAACATCAACATCAACATCAACATCAACATCAACATCAACATCAACATCAACATCAACATCAACATCAACATCAACATCAACATCATCATCAACATCATCATCAACATCAACATCAACATCAACATCAACATCAACATCAACATCAACATCAACATCGACATCAACATCAACATCAACATCAACATCAACATCAACATCAACATCAACATCAACATCAACATCAACATCAACATCAACATCAACATCAACATCAACATCAACATCAACATCAACATCAACATCAACATCAACATCAACATCAACATCATCATCAACATGAACATCAACATCAACATCAACATCAACATCAACATCAGCATCAACATCAACATCAACATCAAAATCGACATCAACATCAACATCAACATCAACATCAACATCAACATCAACATCAACATCAACATCAACATCAACATCAACATCAACATCAACATCAACATCAACATCAACATCAACATCAACACCAACATCAACATCAACATCAACATCAACATCAACATCAACATCATCATCAACATCAACATCAACATCAACATCAACGTAAACATCAACATCAACATCAACATCGACATCAACATCAACATCAACATCAACATCAACATCAACGTAAACATCAACATCAACATCAAAATCGACATCAACATCAACATCAACATCAACATCAACATCAACATCAACATCAACATCAACATCAACATCAACATCAACATCAACATCAACATCAACATCAACATCAACATCAACATCAACATCAACATCGACATCAACATCAATATCAACATCAACATCAACATCAACATCAACATCAACATCAACATCAACATCAACATCAACATCAACATCAACATCAGCATCAACATCAACATCAACATCAACATCAACATCAACATCAACATCAACATCAACATCAACATCAACATCAACATCAACATCAACATCAACATCAACATCAACATCAACATCAACATCAACATCAACATCAACATCAACATCAACATCAACATCAACGTAAACATCAACATCAACATCAACATCGACATCAACATCAATATCAACATCAACATCAACATCAACATCAACATCAACATCAACATCAACATCAACATCAACATCAACATCAACATCAACATCAACATCAACATCAACATCAACATCAACATCAACATCAACATCAACATCAACATCAACATCAACATCAACATCAACATCAACATCAACATCAACATCAACATCAACATCAACATCAACATCAACATCAACATCAACATCAACATCAACATCAACATCAACATCAACATCAACATCAACATCAACATCAACATCAACATCAACATCAACATCAACATCAACATCAACATCAACATCAACATCAACATCAACATCAACATCAACATCAACATCAACATCAACATCAACATCAACATCAACATCAACATCAACATCAACATCAACATCAACATCAACATCAACATCAACATCAACATCAACATCAAAATCAACATCAACATCAACATCAACATCGACATAAACATCAACATCAACATCAACATCAACATCAACATCAACATCAGCATCAACATCAACATCAACATCAACATCAAAATCAACATCAACATCAACATCGACATCAACATCAATATCAACATCAACATCAACATCAACATCAACATCAACATCAACATCAACATCAACATCAACATCAGCATCAACATCAACATCAACATCAACATCAACATCAACATCAACATCAACATCAACATCAACATCAACATCAACATCAACATCAACGTCAACATCAACATCAACATCGACATCAACATCAATATCAACATCAACATCAACATCAACATCAACATCAACATCAGCATCAACATCAGCATCAACACTAACATCAGCATCAACATCAACATCAAAACTAACATCAGCATCAACATCAACATCAACATCAACATCAACATCAACATCAACATCAACATCAACATCAACATCAACATCAACATCAACATCAACATCAACATCAACATCAACATGAACATCGACATCAACATCAACATCAACATCAACATCAACATCAACATC